>ML788212.1:205976-224606 GCA_009831015.1 Picea engelmannii | reverse complement strand
TCACAATATCCATGAGCCTCATTTAGCTATATTGATGATCCATCTCCACCACCATGTGTCTAGCACCTCGGGTCATTCTTGTCCCATGACAAGAATCATGACCTCATCGGAGCCACATTCACCTCATAGTTGATCTTCTCATAGGATCACTCCGTGAATGCATTTAGCTCGATCCCATCGGACACGTGTGTCTAGCACCTCGGGTCGTTCTTGTCCCATGACAAGAATTATGACCACATCGGATCCATAAACACGTCATGGTGATCCTTTCATAGGATCACTCCGTGAATGCATTCAGCTCGATGCTATCGGACACGTGGAATTGCACCTCAAGTCTTCAGTCCGTTGAAAACTACGTCGGGGCACATCTACTCCGGATGTAGATGTTCCCTATCTCCCCTTGTCTGCAGCCCAGTTCCTGTGGAGATAGAGTTGGCCCGATGCTTATCGAGGCTACTCACCTACTCGTCAGAGTTTCAAGGCACGATGCAATTCACACATAGGAGATCTAGCAACAACTCAAATCTTCAGTTCATCAAAGATTACCTCTGGGCCTATTCCCACATGATCAAGTCCGTCTGATCAAACTTGGAATATCGGCACAATGTTGCAATCATCAATACTCCCTTAAGGAAACATTTGCATTCCTGCCAAGCTTGTCCCAAACAGAGGCTTAGTGCAAATGTCAGCTATTTGCTCATCTATGGATAAGTGATGGAGCCTCACTGCTCCTTCCTGCACCATGTCTCTGATGAAGTCTTGCAATATCCTTCATCTCAAATTCTAAAGTCAACTCCCTCTATCTGAGAGAATCCTCGGACCATGCTTTTGTCTGTTGCATGCCCCTTTGTGTCCTGTAAAGTGTCACGAGACCAAGCTGGCTTGTTCCCGATCAATGACTCCCTTTGAAGTCTGACTCTCTCTGAGTCCTTTTAAGTCTTGATTTTCTATGGTAACCTTCATGGAATACATAGGATAACCTGCCTGAAAAAGAAACAACAAGAGCAAAAGTATTTCCAATATAATAGCATTTTGTATAAGAACATATCAATTTCACGGTAATTCATTATAGCATTACCAAGGTGTCCTGCCTGAAACAAGAACAAGAAATATCTCCTAGAGGAGATGTTAGTTCATATTGCAATTAAGTACAGTAAGCATTTATATTAATAGTACATGCTACTAAGTATTCATTTGTTCCTAGCATTAATAAAATATAAAGGATTGCAATACTCACTTAAGTAGCAATAATAAAAATATCAAACCTGATATGCAAACCTGGAGTCTGGCTATTGTTCCACTTGAGTTGTTTTTCTTCTGAGACAAGTATTCTTTCCAACCTGGAGAGTGTGTTGTTTCTCTGAATGTATTGGATCTAAGATCCCTCTGGATCTACTATTACTACTTGGAAAAACAATCACTTCTCCTGCAAACACCCTCAAGATAGTGATATAGTTTAAACATATACAAGTACATACCTCCGGCAGCAGTGACAAGCAATGACGAACCCAAAATTTTAAAGTGCTCCAACTTGCAATCTGGAGGTAGTTGTAGATGCGCTAGGGTAAGACGCACTAGGACAATCACATTACATCTTACAGGGAGCTCACAGAGAAGATTATGGATCGCTTTGATAAAAAGGATCCAGAGATTCACTTCAAAGATTTGGCACAGTTGCGACAGACAAGGTCAGCCAAAGCATTCATTACAGACTTTCAGAGGTTGGCAATGACAGTATCAGACATGTCAGAGCAGCATTTGATTATGTTGTTCACCGAGGGGATCTCAGAACCATTGAGAGGATGGGTGAAAGCGTTCAAGCCACACACATTACAAGATGCTATCATATGCACTAAAGACATGGAGGATGCAATGTTGATGCACAAGAACTTTCCCAAACCTTTCATCCCACAAAGAGACAAAGACCAAAAACGCTTTCAGAGGGAGTGGAAAGGGAAGGATAAGCTTGATGATGAGACTCAATGAGAGTTAATGGGAAAGAAACTTTGCTTTACATGCAAAGAGCCTTGGGTGCCAGGCCATAGGTGCATGGGCAAAGGCAAGGTCTGTTATATAGAGGTGGTCTCAGATAGCGATGAGGAGGAGACAGCAGGACCTACACATGACAGTGATTCCAGCAAATCAAGAGAGGAGCATCCTCATGAGACACAGCCAAGGGAGAGGACACAGCCACAGATGCAGGCACTACCACATGAAGAGGCAAAGCCACGTGCGTCGGTTAAGGGTGGCGTCATAGTGACTCTATTAGGAGCTCCCCGATAAGACACCCTCAGGATCAAGGGAGTCATTCAAGGGCAGAGAGTCACGGCCTTGGTGGATGGTGGGGCAATCCACAACTTTATTGATGCATCATTGGTGGCCATGAGAGGCTTGCAGACAGAGGAGTTCAAGGGATTCAATGTAGCAGTAGCAGATGACTACAACATGACCTGTCGAGACAGAATTCTGAATCTGGAATTGAAATTAGGCAACTACTCAATGACTGATGTTTTTTATGTAGTTGACCTATCTGATACAGATATAGTCTTAAGGATCCAGTGGTTGTATTCACTGGGCAAGATCACCATGAACTACCAAACTTTGGAGATGGGATTCATAGATGCTAAGGGCAAGAAAGTGGTGTTGAGGGGAATGTCCAATGGGAAACCAAGGACAATTTCAGCAAAGAGGATGGAGAGAATATTCAGGCATGATGATAAAGCATATGCATATGAGTGCTTGATCACTGCACAGAGAGCATCAGATGGCAAACAGAGGTACCAAACAGAGATACGGGCATTGTTGGGGAAGCATGAGCAGGTTTTTGGACAGATTCCTCCAGGGCGACCTCTAGACAGAGGGTTTGAGCATACTATTGAGCTAGAGGAGGGGGCTAGACTAGGGAGTTGTTCATTATTAAAGATATCAGATGATTGGAAGGCTCACTTATTGGTGGAGTACTCCAAGAACCAATTTGCTTGTGAGGTGATGGATGGACAGGTACAGGATGACAGATACCGAGTCTTAGACGATGCCATATTCTATAAAGATCAGATCTACTTGGTTCAAGAATCTGAGCTCAAAAAAAAGATTTTGAATGCAGCACATGATTCGCCACTAGCAGGGCATCAGGGGTATTTTAAAACCTACAGGAAAATCAAGGAGAGATTCTCATGGAAGGGTCTCAAAGATGATGTGTTGAGGCACACCAGAGAGTGTGTGACTTGTCAACAGAACAAGTCGGAGCAGACACATCCTGCAGGGTTACTTTAGTTGTTACCCATCCCGAAGCAAAAATGGGAGAGCATTTCGATGGATTTCATCAAGGGCCTACCCAAGGTGCAGAGTAGAGACTGTATTTATGTAGTGGTCGACAGATTGACCAAGTTCGCACATTTTTTGCGATACCTTCAGAGTACAAGGCAACACAAGTCGCAGAGTTGTTCTTCAGGGAGGTTTTCAGACTCCATGGATTGTCAAGGCACATAGTCAGTGACAGGGATAGCATATTTATCAGTGCTTTCTGGCAGAAGTTGTTCAGGTTAGTAGGTACAGAGTTGGCACTAAGCATTAGCTATCATCCATTGACAGACGAGTAGACTAAGATTGTAAACAAGTGGGTGGAAGGATATCTGAGGAACATTGTGGAGGGGCAGCAGCAAGCATGGACTAAGTGGCTACACATGGGCTGACATTGTTATAACACTACCTATCACATGTCCATTGGTATGACACCCTTCAGAGCATTGTATGGATACAATGCTCCATCATTTGTAGATGTGGTATTTGGGGACAGCAAGGCTCCCAAAGCCAAAGACTGGATACATGAGAGTCGAGGGTTCCTCAAGATCCTCAAGGAGAATTTACAGGCGGCCCAGAATCAGCAAAAGATATACGCAGATAAGCATTGGGTCTAGCGCAGCTTCGAGGAGGGAGACTTGGTATTTTTGAGGCTACAACCTTACAGACAATCTTCGTTGAAAAGGAGTGGGGCAAAGAAACTGAAGTCGAGATTCTATGGCCCTTACAGGATTAGCAGACGAGTCGGGGAGGTGGCTTACGAGCTCGAGTTGTCAGAGGGAAGTAAAATCCATAATGTGTTTCATGTGTCATGCCTTTAAAAGGCTTTAAGACAGCAAATTACTACTTCCATGGAGTTACCCCCATTAGATGAGGGGGGTCGGGTGGAGTGGGAGGAAGTTTTGAAGATCAGGGAGCGGAGGTTGAGAGTGTCTGACTATCAGGGAGTGTCTGATCTGGTGGAGAGGTCTGTTTGTTGAGGACGCTACATGGGAGCGAGAGTAGATTCTACAACACCCTAGCTTGCAGGGGCTTGAGTAAAATAAATCTCGGGAAGGGAGGACTATAATGTCCCTTTCCCGGTGATGACTCCAAGAGGAGTGACTCAGTAGCCTATACTGATTCACGTAAGCTATAGTCGGGACAAAAAGGGAATAAAAGAATAATTTAGTGTCATTTACCAGAAAAGCCTAAGTTGAAAGTGACATTAAGTAATAAAGTGGAAAAAAGGTGATTAAGTGACTTAAAAGAATAATTAAAGTCAAAACTTAGGAAAAGTCACTTTAATTCTATGTTATCAGGATACGGATACGGATCCGCCAGATTTTTGAAAAGCCAGGATCCGGATACGACGAGGATACGTCAAGAACAAAAATTTATAATAATATTTTTTAAATTTAAAAAATATATATATCCAAAGTTTAGAATCAAAACATTCATGAATCACAACATTAGAACCGAAATCATTTATAAATCTGAAAACTAAAATGATGCATCTTGCTTATACAAAAACGAGTGTTTCATCAATGATCACTCTACCAATATGATAATGTAGAGTAGTTCTAACTACATATCTTTTAATGGGTCTACATCCTCATCATTTGCATATTGCAACTCTACATCATGAATAGACGACAGGGGACCAGGAATGTTAGAAGTTGCAACAAAAGTATGACCTAGTGGTGTAACATCCTCAAGTAGGTTGAAATGAGTCATGGCATTTAATGTCATGTTTTAGTCAAATATCTCAGGCTCCACATCCCAAATCCTGCTCAGACCTTTCTTATACTCTGGACTACTATGTGATAGAAGGGGAAGGTTGGAATGAACATACACAAGATCCTCAGACTTCGTTGCTCCCATTTTGTTTCGCTTCACCGAATGGATGAAGCTATATGTGCTCCAATTCCTCTCAGCTGATGAGGAACTCGAAACCTGTGATAACAACCTTGTGGAATGAGTTGAGAGATGAACATTGTCCCCACCATGGAAGCCCCACCAAGTGATAGGATCCATATTCCCTCGACCGTCCATGGCTAGTGGATCTGAAAATTTACCAGTGGATTGTACAAATGCTCCAAATTCCTCACATACTTCCATTGCAATTCCCACATCCGTATAAACTTTCCTCAAAGCTATCTTATATCCCCGTACTACTTCAGAATCCTTGTTTGGGGTTGTTCTACCAGGTAAAGACAAAATTTTGGAATGATAGTATTTAGGGTGTAGTGCATAGGCCAAAAGGTGTAATGGTGTGGTCATTTTGTTCCACCTTTTGGTAACTATGTCCTTCACTTCATTGTAAAATACTTCAAAGGGGTCATTTTCACTTGCCCTAATAATTTCCCTTATCTTCTCCAGCATACTATCGATGCTTTCATAGACTTACCCCAAGCAAGGCATATCTGTGTCAAATGTCTTGATCATCGTCGAGATTGGTTCTGTAAACTGCAAAAGGTATTAGACCTTGTCCCACCATGCATCATCAAGAATGATAGACTTGATTCTTTGTCCTCTATCAAAAGTGGAAATCCTCCACAATTCCTAAAGAGGACCGATGACCATCGCCTGCAATGCTTGTCTAACCTCCACAAGCCTCTTTATGACTAGTGTGTGGGAGGCAAAACAGGTTTCAGCAACCTACATAAGTTTTGAGAAGTCAAATCTCAAATAAAAAATCGTATACAATCAAAATTAAGAATTCATAATGCAAATAACATTGATTAAAAAGGGAGTACCTTCAGTAGCTCCAATCTTGCAAAACCCCGATATATAGCTTGGGACATTGAATGATCGGTGATAAACATTTGGATTTCTTTTGATGCTACATATATTTCGTTGATCCACTCAATCTCGTCAATCTTGGCAAGCATTTAGTTCAACAAATGTACTACGCATGGAGTCCAAAATATGTGATCACACTGACCCTCCACAATCAAGCTTGTAGCTCTACAAACTTGTGCGTTGTCTGTGATGACTTGGACAACATTTTGTGACCCCACACTTTCTATTGCATCAATCAAAATTGTGGAGATGAATGTTGCATCTTTCTCCACTCCACTGCAATCAACAACCTTCAAAAACATTGCCCCTTAGGGGCATATTGCAGTAACATTGATCAAAGGGCGGTTTCTTTAGTCTCTCCATCCATCAGAAATAATGGACACCCCAGTTTCTGCCCATCTGTCACGGATTGACTGTAATTGTCTATCCACAGATTGTCTTTCTAATGCTAACAAGATGGTGCGGACCTTTTCATAATCGGGACTCTTATACCCTTTTGGCGCTTCATTAACTGTCTTAATCATTTGTTTGCAATAAGGGGAATGCACCAAATTGAATGCTAGCACATTTGCATAGATGCAACGAGCTACATACTCATCAACTACTTCTCTGCCTTGGTTATTGAATGTTGCTTCAAGAGTTCCGAGAGTAGGCCTTTTATTAGTTGTCACAACCGGTCTGGATGGCAACAGAGGCTTAGCTGTAGAGCCTTGCACAGGGAGTTTTCCCTTAGCGAGTCTCCTATTAGCAACATCTTGTAAAGATAAATAGAACTTAATTTTTACGGAACTTAAACTTGGCCCAGGTTTGCCATTTGGAAGATTTGGACCAGTGCATACTGACACCCCTGTTTTAGTCTCCCTAGTGAGATGGTCCTTCACACTAGTGTATGACCCATTTTTTACAAGACCGCATTCATAGCATTTCCATCTGTATGAACCACCCCTGGGATTTTGCCAACAATTTCCACATACTGCCATAAAGGAGATTTTGGGTCTTTATTGACAATGGATTCATGTGGTGCATTTGGCCCTTCACCTTGTTGATGTTGTGATGGTTCCATGTCTATCACACTGCGTATATAATCAAGTATAAATTATCAGTTATAATTTATAATAGTAAATACATCATGGTAGTGACAAGTAAAACAGTAAAACTATAAAAGTAATATAGAGTAGCAATCCTAACAAACTAAATTTTTTAAATAATATAGAGAAGCAAGCAAAATAGCAATATATGTTGGATATATCAGTATTGACAAATTTGGTTATATTGTAAAAAGATTTGAAGTTCACCCAAATGATAAATAAGACTTGGTCATATTGTAAACTTCTTTAAAAAAACTTAAAAGAAGCTTAACATTTTAAAAGGCAATTTATTTCAATTTTTCGGTAACTCAATTAATATTGTCTAAATATTAATATAGGTCAGCCTTAAAGTATAGTAACAGAAATTTGTTTTCCACAGAACCGGACAACAATTTTAATGCCAATCTACTATCTAGGTTGAAGTCACATCTCAAAGACCCAAGCCCCATAATGCCTATCATAATGAATCATAATGTTACAAATCAAGTGGACTGTGAAGGAAAAGGAGGAAGGACCTCAACACCAAGAAACTAGACAACTAAGGCAATTGGACACATTTTTTTGAATATTTGAAACACGGGAATCCTTAAAAGTTAAAACATGCATTGGATAACATTTGCAATGTTGTAAATAGGAAGATTTCTGCAGCTATAGTGGGGCGGTTTCAATGAGCAATAAGGGCAACATGGTTGACTCCCCAATAGAAGTCGGCTGGAATTCCAACAAATGATGATGCAAAAATTATATCCTATATACTATTGGAAAATCCTGAAAATCAAGCAGCAGTTCAAAGTGGGTTAAATTAATAAGTGTTCAAAGTGATTATATTAAATAAGCAGTTCATATTATTATTTAAGCAGTTCATAAATATAAATTGATCAGTAGTTCAAACATCAAAGTGATAATATATATATATATATATATATATATAATGTTTATATAAGCATTTTTATAATGTTAATATTTTTTAATGTTTAAAATTTTATATAATATAATGTTTTTAAAATATAAAGATATTTTTAAAACATTATATTATATAAAGTTATAAACATTATAAAAACACTTATATAAACATTATATATATATATAAAGTTTATATAAGCTATAGATAGGGCTTATATAATCTTTATAAAGTTAAATATATATAAACTTTATAAAGATATTTTTAAAACATTATATTATATAAAGTTATAAACATTATAAAAACACTTATATAAACATTATATATATATATATATATATATATATATATATATATAAAGTTTATATAAGCTCTAGATAGGGCTTATATAATCTTTATAAAGTTAAATTTATATATATATATATATAAGTTATTATTATAAACTCAACAAAATTAAAAATCTGTCAATTAGATTATCACGCTCCAGGAGGCTGCCCGCGCGCGCATCTGGTGTGTCCCCTCCCTTCTGCCCTCACGCCATGGCCCCAGGAGGGGGCCCTAAGGCTCCCCCCCCCACCTCTCCCTCCTGAGATAGATGCTTTCAGGAAACTGGTTGCAGCCAGCAGCAAACGAACTGTCTCATAGATGCAGCAAAAATTCGTTAAAAAACTAGATAGTATCCCCTCAGTCACCCTCCTAGCAGAAGAAACATGCAGATCTGCTTTGAACCATGTTGAACGGGGACTCATTGGCTAGTTCACGGGCCTATGGCCTTCTCCCAAAGCCGTAGATGCATGGGTTCAGAGGAACTTGAGTCCTCTTGTAAAAGAAGGCATCATAAGCCATCTCGTCGACAAGGGATTCTACGCATTCGTCTTTGACATCTCAGAAGACAGAAACCTCATCTTCAGGAATGGACCATACTTTATGGGCCGTCGGGATCTGTACCTGAACAAATGGTCTCCAAACTTCGATCCAACGCAAGATGTGCCCTCAGTCGTTCCAGTCTAGGTGCGCCTCCCTCATCTTCCCTTGCATTGTTGGAAACCGAAGTCTCTGGAATCCATTGGGAACACTCTCGGAAAATACATCGACAAAACAGACAAAAAGGATCAGTATTCCTGTGCCAGAATATGCGTCGAAGTAGATCTGGAGGTGGGGCTCCCGAAAGCCATTCAACTAAAGGTCGCAGACTGGACTCACATCCAAGAACTGGATTATGAATAGCTTCCATTCAAATGCAGGTATTTCCATGGCTAAAGACACTTCGCCAGGCATTGCAAAAAGAAGGTAGAAGAGTAGGGGGAGAACTCGAAAGGCAAACAATGGACACAGGTCCAGAAAGCAACCCCACCAAAGAATAACAACAGATCCAAAGGGAAAGGGGCACCAAAAGGGCCTGGTGCCCCTATTCCAGGGAAAGCCCCTGGGGAAGGAAGCTCAACCCCTCCAATCCCAAAGGCTACTAAAAACCCCTTCAAAATCCTCAGCAACCCTTCAGAAATATCTGATCCAATGATTGAAGAACTTGAGCAGCAGACCCTTCCTCCCACAGTGGGAAAAAACAATGGTGAGGCAGCCCAATCTGGTTCCCCAATCGGAACCTCCTCCTCCCCTTCTTACGCAGAAATAATAAAAAAGAAACCCCCGGAAATCTCTGGATCTTCGGAGGATGAGTCTTTCGAGAGACCCTCAAAAAGAGTAGGGAAAAAATCTCACAAAGAAGCAAGAGAAGAAGAAGCGGAGGGGCAAAAAATGCAAGGAAGCCAATCCACCATTGAGATGTCCACTGGAAGAAATACCAGAACAAGGCCCCCCAAGGGAGGGCCTACCCACTCCAACCCCAGTAAATAATGCGTATAGTCTCTTGGAACTGCAGAGGCTTGGGGAATCCATTGAAGGTCGAAGCAGTCAAAGACCTACTGAAAATCGACTCTCCCGAGATCCTCCTGCTCCAAGAGACCAAAATTGAAGGGAACACCCTTCTTGAAATCAACAATCAAAAATGGAAGAAAAATGTTGGGAAAGCCATCAGCGCAAGAGGCTCCTTAGGTGGCCTCGCAACCTTGTGGGCGAAGGACAAGTTTCATTTAGAAAGTTCTTTCGAGACCCAACACTGGATTTTCACTAAACTCCGACATACTTCAAGTAAGATTTCTCTTTCACTCTTCAATCTTTATCTACCTGTCTTGTACTCTGAAAAGAAAGATTGTTGGCAATCGTTATCAGATTTTTTAGAGATCTTCTCTCCTTCAAACATAATTCTAGCCGAAGATCTAAATTTAGTATTTGATCCAAAAGAAAAGAGAGGAGGCAATAGTGGCAGGGACCAAATGCTCCCTTTCGTCGAGGAGCTATTCCATCAATGGGACATCCTTGATTTCAAGCCTTCGAAAGGACTTTAGACCTGGACAAATAAAAGATTAGGGGTTGATCACATCTCTGCACACTTGGATAGATTCTTAATCCAGAGCTTGTTCCTACAAGAAAGAAGGATAATCTCTTCCAAGATTCTCCCAAAACTGACTTCTGATCACAAACCTATCCTCTTGAATTTGGAAGAAGAAGAAAATATGGGCCCAATTCCTTTTCGGTTCAGCCCCCTTTGGATAGATAAGGAGGGCTTCCTGGAAACTGTTCAATCTGCTTGGTCCTCTCCTGTCTCAGGGTCTCCAAGCTTTGTGTGGGAGTAGAAATTAAAGGCAACAAAACATGCACTGAAAGCTTGGGTAAGAAAACCCATCATCGCCCCCCTTAGCCTCAGACAAGAGGCAGTTCATCAGCTATCAAACTTGCAAGTGAAAATGGATTCCAAAGCCATCTTCAACTCAAATTTAGAGAAAGAACAAGCTGCCCAAAACAAAACTTTATGTGCATTTCGCCATGAAGAATATTGGAGGCTCAAGTCTTGAAGCTTGTGGCTAAAAGCTGGAGACCGAAACACTTCCTACTTTCATAGGCAATGCAAAGCCCGCCTCTCCTAAAACCACATTTCTGAAATTGTGTCCTCAGATGGAACGATGCACAAGGGTTTTGAACAACTCAAAGTGGCAGCAGAAAAACACTTTCAAAGCCTATACCAGGAAGAAGACTCTGGCGGCAAAGAGACTATCTTAGACTACCTCTCACGCATTCCCTCTCTAGTAAGTAGGGATGACAACTCAGAGCTCATGAAGTTGTTTACTAAAGAAGAAATCTGCAATGTCATCTGGTCCATGGAGCCCGACAAAGCCCCGGGCGGGGCCAGATGGTTTCTCAATCCATTTTTACAGAGCTTGTTGGGATATAATCAAGATCGATCTGCAAAAGATGATAAGAGCTTTACATAAAAGAGCCACGGTAGGGGGCATCACCAAGTCCACTTTCCTAGCTTTAATTCCCAAAGAAGTTAACCCGAGCTCCTTCGAAAGATTCAGGCCCATCTCACTTTGCAACGCTTCCTACAAAATTATGTCCAAACTTCTGGCAAATAGAATAAAGCCTCTGCTAGAAAACCTCATTTCCCCCATGCAATGTGGTTTCGTCAAAGGAAGACATATTCTCGACAATGTAATACAGGTTCAAGAAGCCATGCACTCCAGTCCCAAACGGCAAGAGCAAGGGATGTTGATAAAGCTTGACATGCAAATGCTTTCGACAGGGTAAACCTCTCCTTCCTTTATAAAGTCCTTCTCTCCTTTGGTTTCTGCTCAGATTTTGTTAATTTGACCAAAGCCTTACTAAAAAGCCCTGGATGGCCCCCCTAGTGAATGGCAGACCAGCAAACTACTTTCAAGCCTCGAGGGGATTAAGGCAAGGCTGCCCTCTTTCCCCCTTCCTGTACATCTTGATGGTAGACACATTAAGTAGGAAGTTGACTGCTGAAAAGAAGACTGGCTCAGTCCCAGGCATTAGAATGGCGAAGGGCCTTGATCCAATCAATCATGCCCTCTTTGCAGACGATTCCCTCATGCTGGGAGGGGCTTCCATAAAGATTGCAAAAAACTTTAGCGAAATTCTGCAAAGCTTCTGCAGTATCTCCAGAGCGTTCATCAATAAAAGGAAAAGTGCAGTGTATGGCTGGAATGTTGATCAGCAAACAATTCAGAGAATTTCCCAACACCTGGGGTTCTCGGGCTATGCTTCATGAGAAAAAATAAAGTATCTTGGACTCCCCTTAACTCTGGGCTCCAAGAAGTCTTCGCTATGGACAGAAATTATAAGCAAAAATCACAGCCTGGGGTGGACAATGGCTCTCAAACGTTGGAAAACTCACCCTCATAAAATTGATCCTGTCCTCCTTACCAATCTACCAGGCCTCCTTCCTTCTTGCTCCGAAGGCGATCATGTCTCAGATTACAAAGATGATCAGAGATTTCCTCTAGCGAGGAGGTAAAGGCAATCAAAAGAAATATCACCTGGTCAATTGGGACACTGTCAAACACCCTTATTATGATGGTAGCTTATAGGTAAGAGACCCCGAGCTTGCAAATCTGGCTCTGGGGGGAAAAATCCTTTGGAACCTATATGTAAATCAAAGGCATCCTGTAAGCAATCTTTTAAGGAAAAAATACCTTGATGGCTCCCCTCTGAGAAACCTCCAAGCAGAAAGCACTCCCAAAGGCACTCTGATTTGGAACCTCTACCGCTGTGGCTTAGCCTCCTTGCAAAAACACCTCTACCGAATCCCAGGGAATGGGAAAAACACAATGTTGTGGCAAGACAACATCATGGGCAATGCGCCCCTCAACGCCTCAGACGATCTCAAAGGAATTCGCGAGTGACTCTCCAAATGCGGATTCATCAAACTCGGATGTCTGCGTGGGACACTTCAGGAAGCTGGCAAACATGGGACCTCTCAGGCGTTCCAGAACAATTGCAAATGCAGAAATCGCTCCTCCTGGCAGCGCTGACGGATTTAGCTCCAGTCCATCTCCTCTTGCTAGATAAATGGGGTTGGGGCAAGTCTGGCTTCTATTCCGTAGCTCAAGGATACGCTTCACTTCAACCCCCCCAAGCTCCGATTGAGTCAGCAATTCTCTAGAAACAGGTCTGGGATCCCCTACGCTACCGAAAGTAAACTTCTTCTGTTGGGTTTTAATGCACAGGAAACTTTTGACAGGTGAAAATCTAACAAAAAGGGGCATCATTGGCCCCCACAGATGCCCTATGTGTTGTAATGCTCCGGAGACAACAGATCATCTTTTTGTGGACTGTCCTTTTGCTCAAGAAGTATGGAAGATCTCTCTCCAAGGCCTCAACATCACATCTTTGAATCAGATCTCAGTGGTAAATTTATATTCCTCTTGGAAGGCACGCTACCCTCAAGAGATACAAAGCAGTCCAAACTGGAAAAGAATTTGGCAGGCCATCCCCAAATACATTTGCTAAAAACTATGGCTGGCCAAAAACGATCAGATCGTTAACAACACGCTGCCTTCCCCCCCTTCGGCAGTTGTGAAAGAAAAAGCTCTACTTCTCGAAACAGTGGCAAACTACTCCTTCAAGAATAAAAAATTCTCCTTCCTGCAGAAAATAAATGGATTGGCACTTTCACCTTCCGAGACAGAAAACAAATCTCTGCTCACCCCTATCTCACTCCAGGTTGGTGTCTGCGAGACAAGGACGCGGTCTTTCAAGACTGGTGGAGGAGGCAAGGCATAGCCTCAGTGTTTTTCGACGGAGCCTTCAAGGGAAACCCAAGGAACGCAGGAGCAGGCGGAGTGATTTACTCCTCGGATGGATCTCGAAAAGACAGCTTCAGTTGGGGTCTAGGACAGAGAACAAATAACCAGGCTGAAATCCTTGGGCTACTCAAAGCTTGCCAAATAGCACGGGAAAATGGCATAAAAGAAACACAAGTCTTTGGAGACTCCGAAATCCTGATTAAGATCTTAAATATGAATGATCATCTCAGCAATCCAATGATCAAGAAGACTCTACTGAGGCTTCGACAAGTACTGCAAGATTTCTCCTCCTCTCGCTTTTTCCATATCCTGCGTGAATCGAACAAGGAAGCAGATACAAAGGCGAATATAGGTTGCCTCTTACCCCTAGGTGTGCTAAACAAAAATGACGAAGACCCCCTTGTGGATTCCCATCCCGTAGTTTGAGTTTTATCTCTCCTCGTATCATTGTAAGAATGAGAAATGTTGTTCACGGGTTAAGCGAGAAACTTTTCCCATGTAATGATGGTTGATTAGGCCTCGGCCCAACCGGTCGCAATTTTCAATAAAAATACCCATTTTAGTTTTAAAAAAAAAAAATGTCAATTAGAAAACTACGGCGTAAATTTATAAATATATATATATATATATATATATATATAAACTCAATCAAATTAAAAAATTATCACCAACCACAAATCGTAGCCCGATTCCTTAGATTCCTTGTCACTGGATGCGTTGTTGCTTATCTCTTGAAGCACTCGCCTTCTTACGCACACGGCACTTGTGATTTCTTGTCGTTTCTCTTGAAACACTCGCCCTCTCACTGTCTTACAATAGTCGCCCTGTTATGCACTCAGAATCTCAGTCACGTTGGAACAGTCACCCTGAACACTTCAAAATTAAAAAAGTCTTTGGAACAGTCGCTCCCTGTGTGTTTTGATAGTGGGGCAGGGTGCCAAAACCCTAAACGAAACCACCAAAAAAAACAAGGCGCCAAAACTTACCTTTATTTCGAGATCTGTGCGTGGTCAGGTTTCCAGTCACTGAGTCCGCTTCCAAAAACATCTAATCTGCTTCCTTTTCCGTTGAAACATCTCCAACAAACACAATACGGATCCAGATTTTTTTGAAACAGATGTCGGCTAGCTCCCATGCGGATCCAAACGGATCTAGATCCGAACCGTGGATTCGCGGATCCCGAGTTCAACCCCCCCGTTTCCGGTAACACAGCTTTAATTAAATAAAGTGAACGAGGAACTAGAATGAGGATCAAGTATAAAGGGGAGGATAACCCTAATTCCTCTCATTATCGAATATTGAGATTGAGAATTGGATTGCAGATAGAAGTCAGGCGACTTTATGGACTTTTGTGGATTTCCAGGGAGAAATCACAACAGTGATTGATTTCAGTGTTGGAAAACACACCCTAGTTAGTCGGGAGGATCATCCAGGTTATCCATCGTTCTTCGGGATTGCAGCAAAAACAGCATTGGATCCATTCAAAGGGATTTGCATCAGTCAGGGAGGTTCAGAGACTCGCCCTTGGTGCTTGGAGGGCATGGGAGTTACAGGATTGATCCATAGGGAGGCATGGAGGTTCAGGAGGGATGTTATCCCATCAAACAACAATAGATCTGCATATTCTTAGTGCATGCAATGTATCTTCCATCCAGTAGCATATTTGGACTTGCATGCGACAAATCCACACTCGCATGTAGTAGATCTGGTATTTCCTTTACTCGCATGTAGCAGATCTATCCACAGGAGATTCGCCATTCATCAATGACAACATTTGCAACGTATTCCCATTGCATGAAGCGTATCTTCCATCCAGCAGCATATTTGGACTTGCATGCAACATATTTCACTGTGCATGCAGCGTATCTTCCATCCAACAACATATTTGGACTCGCATGCAACAAACCCACACTCACACGTAGCAGATCTGGTATTTCCTTTGCATGCATGTGTATTCCAAGTTAGATCTAGACATATAAAGATCAATTTGAAGAGTTTTGAACAGTTTAGCAGTGTTTTTGCTTATATTCCAGTATTCCATTTATTGTAATTTCAGTCTTTACCATTAGTGCAATAAAGAACATTGTTCCGGCAGCAAAACTATTTGCATGCAGTGAAAACAAGTTTAAAACCCCAAACATTATGAGAATAAACTAAACCGGATCCAGAATCCTTGAAACCGCATTCAGAAACCCAAAGAAACTTAAGTCAGATAGCCAAATCAGTATTTGGGATATTTCAGATTTATGGAAGAATAAGTACAAATATTAATTTGCCCTTATCTACGATGATTTCTTAGCACCATTGTATGAATTGTCTTTTGCAAAACCTGTCCAAAGATATCCCCAAAGGCTATAGAAGTATTGAAGAACATTGGAGATTGGTATTTAGATGACTACTCCACCTACATCAGAATTTATGGTGCTGCACAGGCACCTCATACTCTTCCAGCATATGTGCCAAACAAATTGCTTATTCAGGAAATTGGATATCAGAGTGCAGTACAAGGTTTCGATGCATGTTTGATCATAGATAAAAAGGAGTTATGTCCATCTTATCCACTATACATAGGCATGTATGGATTGACAGATTCCACTTGGACTAGGATGGAAGGGGAAGAGATTGAGCAATACCATTTTAGTTTCAAGAAGGTTCAAATGCATGATCCCCTCGAGATTGTTGAAAACCATAGAACTAAGATGAGGATTTCCTTCCCTTACATGCATGAAGAAAATGAAGTTGAAGGGCCTCACAGAAGAGCATTGACTTATGAAGAGGTCCTGAGTAATTTACAAGTTATTGCTGAGGAAAAGGAAAGGAAAAAGAAGTAAGTAGCAGAGAAGGTTGTTGCTAAAAGACTAACTCTTCGGGAGAAGAAGAAAGCACGGGAAAATAGAGAGAAGAAGCACTAAAAATGGCCAAAGAAAAGGGTTAGGCCAAAAAAAAAAGAGGCACAAACAAAACCAACAAAAAAGAATTAGCAAAGAAGAAAGAAATTGAAAGGAAAAACAAGGCCGATGCAGAAGATGAAAAGAAAATCAAGGAAGAGGTTGAGGCCAAGAAGGAACAAGAAGTATAGAAGAAAGTCAAGGAAAATCCTAAGGCTGAGAGAAAGAGAGTTGAAGCTAAAGCATAACGGGCTAGGAAAAGAGAGAAGAATTATAAGCTGAAGCTGAAGCAAAAAAGAAAAAGCAACAAGAACAAGCTAAGAAAGAAACTGAAAGAAAAGTTGAAGAGCAGAAGAGAATGGTAGAAAAACTAATAAAGAAAAATCATGATGATACCCGAGCTGAAGAGACAAGGCAAGAAGGAGAAGAATTGGCACAACAAACCAGTGTCAATAAGATCAATATGGAGCAACAAGATTCTTCACCAATGGAAGAAATCTTCACTACTCAAACATTTGTCGATACCTTTGGTCCAGGCATGGCTGTAGGGGGTTGATGGTCCTATTCCAACACCAGTTGATGAAGTTGCAAATTTGGAATAGTTTACATTTGACAAGTGAAGGAAGCAATTAATAAGGTAGAAGCACAAATGTAGGAGAATTAGTTTGGATTCCAAAGTAGTAAACGTAGGAGAATCAGCTTGGATTCCGAAGTAGTGCTCACTATTGAGACTATAGTGATGGACACCAAAAAACTAAGTTTGCCTTCCTTTGCTTTTGTTGGTTTAGCCATTGCACAAGCTAATGTTCATAATGGTGTTGATGTTGAGATGAAAATAGAAGAATATGAGAATAAAATTACCTTGCTGGAAAATCAGGTCAACTACTATAAGTCCAGCAAATACCAAACTTCAGATTTCATTGATTATGCCTTTAGGGTGCAAAATGAATTGAAAATTGTGCAGGGCGAGTTCTATGATAGAGAACAACATATGCAGGCCCAGGGCAAAGATATAGTCGATGTCATGACTCATATCCAAGCATGGAAACTTGCCTATCAACAAGCTTGGTTACAGTTTGACAAAGTGAAAGATTCACAGTCCTCCCTAGAAGAAATCCTTCCCGAAGTCCCTCTTTTCACTCTCCGAAGTCCCTCTTTTCACTCTAGAAGCCCTAGAAGAAATGGATTTTGGCCTGAGATACTGGAAACAGCAACCCATAATGCCCTCAAGGGGATCGCACATGAGGTAACAAAATCTACCATAATGTGGCAGGTCATAGAGAATATGGCAAACACTTGCCATTTACCTTCTTTTGGGACCAAAGATAACTTCTTTCCACAAGAACAAGTTTCTAAGGATTTGGAGAGCTATATTAGCACCAACATAAAAGATATCAGGTCTCTCCCTGAAGTTAATGAAGCAGCCATCCAGAAGTTTAATGAGGCTCTTGCCAAGAACATAGCATTGATCAAGACTTTATTGCCTAAGATGGAGAAATTTGAGAAAAGAATAAGGCAAAATATTGCATCATATAAAGCTCCCTTTAAACAACATAATTTTCCCCAAGGGGATGCACTAATCAAACTTTTGAGGCATGGACAATTTTTGTAAGAGACTAGAGAAAAGGAAAGGACTTCCTTAGGCCAAGTGGAACAATCCCCTAGAGGAAAGGATTCGAACAGCCAAAGAAGGCATTCGAACAACCAAGCAAGAAGTTAGAACAAACAAGAGGGATTGAATCCTCATATAGGAGAAGAGGACTGTGATAAGGGAACCCAATCAACAAGAAGCAAAACGATTAGTCAAATAGATGTACCAAACTGACGAGTCTTTTCCCCTTCCTATTTTCTATATAAGTAAGATGAATTTGATGTAGAAATTCTGAGGTCCTATGAGGCTGCCATCTAAGGTCTGTCCTTGACCTTAGTATGGCTCTAAGTTTCAACTGTATGGCTGTCTTCTTTTGCTGTTTTAGGACAGCAAACAGTCATCCCACTTTCTG
>ML788212.1:192129-204434 GCA_009831015.1 Picea engelmannii | reverse complement strand
TTCACTTTTGACTTAAAACTCCTAAGTCAAAGTGAAATTAGAATCATAAAGTAAAGTACAAGGGTAATAGTCTTCCCCCTTTGTGCTTAGAGACTCATAAGCACATGGGGACCACTTTCCAAGGTATCCAAATCTCAACATTTGATTGACAAGAGACTTTTTCCTTCCGCAATTATGTAAACTCTTTTAGAAAATTAATGAATGAGAAGCCATTGCTGGCCAAGCTATTTTTGATATCAATCAGTTTTGAAGCTTTTGATGCGTAGAACTTCTTTACTATTTTACTGAGTTTTGGAATGGTATAAGCATATGCTTTTACAATGTAGACTTTTTTCATGTATGAGGAATCTATCTTATTTTTGTAGACTAGTGCAGAAGGGCACATACATACGCACCAGACTAGTGCAAAAGGGCAACTACATACGCACCATACTAGTGCAAAAGGACGCATACATACGCGTCGGACTAGTGTAGTAGGGTGCATCCATACACGCAAGGTCAGTTATCAGGGGCACATACATACACGTTTTACAAGTCATACAGGACGTAGTTACGGGGTCATACAACAGCGACAGATTTGTTGGGTTGCAGGAGTTTTGTTGTAGGTTTCTGTTTCTATTCTCAGTGGGCTGTTTTCCCAGTTTGGGAGCCCCTTGTAAGCTTGGAACTTATTTGAATGAAGAGTTAATTTGAAGGGAAAAAATTGTTGTGTATGTGTGTATTTGGTTTCCTGTTTGCTTCTGCTGTTTTCTTTATTTCCAGCCAGTATATTTTGTTCTGTGTGCTGTAATTTTCTTTTCAGCAAGAAAAAACACAAGGTAATAATTTATCTAGGTGTTGGGAATTGAAAATTAACATGGTATCAGAGCACACACTCTGAAGAGGTAACCGATTTCAAGCTGATTTTTGCAGATCTATAGATCAGCAGGGTTAATTCCACGACAGTTTGATCAGATCTAATAAATGGCAGCGTCAAGTCTGAGATTTGAAGACAGATTGGATGGAGCATTCAACTTCCTGTCCTAGAAAGTAAAGGTTACCTTGCTTCTGAAGGAAAATGATCTTTGGGAAATTTGCAGCCAAGAGATCACTCCACCGACAGATCCACAACAGAAGGCAGCTCATGATAAGAAGGAGATCAAAGCCCAGCAGCTAATCTTGGACGTAGTAAAAGATCATCTAATTCTGAGAAGCAGCCGACCAGGGAGATGTTCAACGCTCTAGTGGGTCTTTTCCAAAGCGATAACATGAATAGGAAGTTGAGCTTGAGAAATAAACTCAGATCAGTGCAGATGTCTAGATCTGACAATGTTACCAGCTATCTCATGAGGATCACCCAGATTCATGATTAGCTTGCAACAGTGGGGTAGAAAGTGACCAATGTAGAGCTCGTTAATACAACATTGAATGGTTTCTCAAAGTCTTGGGAACCATTTGTCAAGGGCATCTGTGCTCGGGAGAAGCTTCCCTCGTTTGAGAAGCTTTGGGATGATTTCATCCAAGAAGAGACTCAGGAGGAGCCCAAAGCTAGCAGGGAAGGAGGTCGTGATGAAAACCTGGCCCTTGTCAATCAGACAAGAAAGGGAAAACGAAAGGGTTTAAGCAAGAAGGGTAAAGGTGAGAGGTCAACCTCACAATCGGGGAAGAAGAAGACTTGAGTAAGATCAAGTGCTTTGTATGCCATAAGAGTGGACATTATGCATCGCAGTGTCTGAAGAAGAAGAAAGGAAGAGGAAAATTGCAACATGTAGCAGCATCTGCAGAAACTTAGTTGGATGACTTTGTTGCGAAGTTCGAGAGTGATTTCTCACTAGTTTCCTGCCTTTCTACCAGCACGGTCACCAGGAGTGAGTGGTACTTGGACAGTGGTGCATATTGTCATATGACAAAAGCATGGGAGATATTCAACAATATGACGGAGAAGGACTCGGGGATCCATGTGGAGCTTGGTGATGATGCCAAGTATGTAATGAAGGGTGAGGGAACTATCTTGATCCAGCTTGAGTCAGGTACTTCGTTTGAGGCCCATGATGCGCTATATGTACTAGGACCAAGGAAGAATTTGCTCTTAGTCTCAGTTATGGAGGATAGGGGTTTTGTCATATATTCCAGAGACGACAAGTACTCATATGTCCAAAGGGAGCTAACCCTGACACAGCAATGAGTATTGAGTTTAGAGAGGGAAATTTATACAGGTTGTGGGGCAAGCCTATTCAAGACTTGGTACATGACAGTGACAACCTGTGTGAGTTATGGCACGGGAGGATGGAACACCTGCATTACAGGGTGTTGCCAATTCTGAGGGAGATTGTCACTGGTCTTCCAAATTTCAGTGTTGAGCAGCAAGGTGTGTGCAAAGGGTGTGCACTTGGCAAGGATGCCAAGGCTACAGCGAGAGTAGGGCCAAGGGGATATTGGATCTTATTCGTTCAGATTTATGTGGACTAATGTCAGTAGCATTGGTGCAAGGAACATCATACTATGTGACGTTCATTGATGACTTTTCCAGGGAAAACCTGGATCTTCTTTATGAAGACCAAGGATGAGGTCTTCAGTCGGCTCTGGGAGTTCAAGGTCCATGTGGAGAACCAAACAGGGAAGAAGATCAAGGTATTGAGGTCAAATAATGGGGGAGAGTACACCTCCAATGACTTCAAGGATTTCTGCAAGGAAGCAAGGATCAAGAGCGAGTTGATAGTCTCATACAACCCTCAGCAGAATGGGGTTGCGGAGAGAAAGAATCGGTCCATCATAGATTCTGCCAAGGCTATGATACACAATCAGGCCCTGCCTATGTTCCTTTGGGTAGAGGCGTGTAACACAGCAGTATATGTGCAGAACAAGAATCCTCACAGGATATTGGGGGACAAGACTCCTGATGAAGCATTCACAGGAGTGAAGCCAGAGATAGGACATTTGAGGATCATTGGTTGTCCAGTATACATCCATGTGCCTACGGAGAAGAGGGTGAAGCTGGATCCGTCGGGACAAAAGGGCATATTTGTGGGATACAACAAGACCTCAAAGGCTTACAAGATCTTCTTTTACTAGCGCAAAGGAAGACAGTTGTGAGTCGAGATGTGAAGTTCAAGGAGAACTTGGAATCCAAGAAGTCTCAGGAGCCACTACCAGTGACATAGGACAAGGAGCAAAAAGTTTCGAAGGATGAGCAACGCTCAACAGCTTCCAGTTCAGGAAGCCAACCTTCAAGTGAGGAGAAGTCAGCATCCTCTCCTAGATCTGTCAGAAGACCTCAATGGTTGACACAGACATTGAGGGATGCTCAAGAGCATGTTTAGGCTCCTAGGAGCACTTTCAAGGAGAGCAAGCCTCCGAGGAAGTTTCCCAACTATATGGCGCTCATGAGTAGCATCATTGATGTTAAGCTTCCAACTTTGAGGAAGCGGAAAATCAGCAGGTTTGGCGGATTTCCATGGTGGAGTACACCTCCATCATGAAGAATGGTGTGTGGGATACAGTGTCAAGACTGAAGGATAAGTCAGTGGTGAGTTCCAAGTGGATCTTCAAGATCAAGAATGTTGCAGATGTTAAAATTGAGAAATTCAAGGCCAAGTTTGTGGTGAGAGGGTTCTCTTAGAGAGAGGGAGTGGACTACGAGGAGACATTTGCTCCAATCGCCAGATATGCTTTCGTTCGAGATGTTATATCTATTGCCTCAGTCATGGGGTAGGGGATTCACCAGATGGACGTGAAGACAGCATTCCTCAACGAGATCATTGAGGAGGAAGTATATATAGAGAAACCTCGGGGCTTTGAGGTACATAAGAGGGAGTCTCATGTGTGCAGGCTTAAGAAAAGATTGTACAGACTCAAGCAGGCACCTAGGGCGTGGTATTCCAGGATTGACGAATACTTGCAGAGTATGGGCTTCGCCAAGAGTGAGATGGATCCTAACTTGTACTTCATGCTTGTCAGGACTGATCCACTCATCTTGGTATTGTACGTAGATGATTTGTTTCTCACATGTACAAAGGAGCTTATAGCAGGGTGCAAAGCAGATTTGGTTACAGAGTTCGAGATGAAGGTCATTGACTTGATGCATTACTTCTTGGGGTTAGAGATATGGCAAAGATCGGGTCAGATCTTCCTTGGTGTTAGCACACTTTTTCACCCTCCAATCAGATCTGATATAAGTGTAAATCAGCGATGGAAAAGTGGCTAATTCAAGGAGAGAATGCCCCAATTGTCACAGGCAAACCTCCTTGAATGCCAACCTTAGGGGGGAGTCCCTAGATACCTTGTTGTTGTTTTCGATCTGGATTTCTACGTAAGAAACACAAAAAACAGCAGTGAATTTGTCTTGGACAGTGTGCAAACAACCGCCCAAGACATTAAGAAAAGATAGTATAATTTGCTTGGAAGGATCCTACAGTGTTAGCGTGACAAAGATGAATAGAAATAGGGAAAGAAAACCACTTGAGAGATCGAAATTAATCACAACAAGAGGCTATGAACTACTAATTCAATGCACAAAGTAAGAACAGAATACCAACAAGAATGAAAGCTTGATACAAGCACAACAATTCTTTATTAATGGCTCGCCAGAGGGATGATTGCACCACAATAGACAAGCAAAAAACTGGTACAATGGTTATCCTCGCACAAAGAGAGAATAGCTAGACTAGAAGAAGAATGAGAGAAGAGAGAAAGATAATATGTGTATGTTGCTGCTGCAAAAATCCGACCCTGAACACTATAGCCAAGACTCCAATATATAGACCCTTGAGGGTGCACTTCCAAATGAGGACTATGAGGGCACATGAGTGGGTAAATAAGGCAAGTATGTGCATGAGAGGAAGAGTGGGAGTGGAAGGATACATGCGCATAAGGTAAAGAGGAGTCAAGTGAAGAGAAAAGGTGAATGCGCACTAATTTTTAAGGGAGAGAGCGCATGGGGGATAAACATAGGTGCACTAAGAGAGTGAGTGTACATGGGACGATGAAGTGGCAACTCAAGGAGATGGGCAGGGCCACATGTGTAGGCTAACAATGAGAGGCTAAGCACATGGGAAAGAGGGAATGGGTCAATGTGTGAGAAGGAAGAGGAGTGTAGGCGAGTTTATGAGAATTGTGCCCTATCTTTTAGGGAAGAGGGCGCATCAAGGGAAAAAGAAGTGAAGGATGAGGGTGAATGCGTGTGAGGAGGTGAGGTTAAGAGGAGTTTAGCATGAGAGATGCGCTAGGAACAAGGAGATAGGGAAAGATAGATGGCACATGGAGGGAGAAGGTGCAGATGAGAAGGAGATGCGCCACACGTGTGAGGGAGAAGGAGGAAAGGAGGGCACATGAGGGAATGAAGCGATAGATAATGAGGGAAGAAAACAAGCGCTAGGGTTTAAGAGAGGATGAGAGAGTCAGAGACACATGGAAGGAGAGATTAGAAGGAGAAAGCACAAGAGAAAGGCTAAAAATGGATGGGGGAATCATGTGCATGGGAGAAGAGGGAATGCGCCCTATTTACTAGGAGCTAATGCACATGGGAGGAGTTAAAGAGGAATTTAATGAGATTAATGCATGAAAAGTGAAGAGATGATGAATGAAAGTGAAAGATTAGTGATTTAAGCTTTAATTAGCTCAATCACGCCCACATAGACTTCTGCCACCTCATCAACACGTCCACCTCATAATTATTTGCCTTAAACCTTGGAAAGTGCGCCCCTTGTTAATTAAGCCACTCAGCTGCCACATGTCACATTTGGAGGCAACCACCCCTGTTATAAATAGAAACTTCTAAAAATAGGGATCTGGCCCTAAAAATAGGAAACTGCAAAATATGTCCAGGATGACTAGGAGACCATCGCCATGTGTCAAATGTCTAAAAATAGACACTGCTAAAAATATAATCTCGTCACATGTCAATGATATCATACTCATCGGATTCGATTTTTCGTGAGGATTCCAAAAATGCAATTAGAAGTGGCATGCGAGCTCTCGTGCTTCACCTGTTAAAAATAGAAATCACTGACAAGTCATCCCAGAAAAGGTCCAACATACTCAGAATGTCTCAAGGATCAATACCGCATGCTCAGAATCCTGATCTGAAGTCTGGAGCTCAACCTGCTAAAAATAGAAAGTACATGCATGATCCCCAGAAAAAGTGTCATCGGACTCAGAATCATGCAAGGACCAATAATGTATGCTCAAAACTATGATATGGGTCTCCGGTCACTTCCTCCTAAAAAGTAACGCACCTGCTAAAAATAGCAGTTTCTCTCCAAACCATGTGAAACTGTTCTAGCTCTATCTTTGAAACAAAAACAACCACCAACCAGTCGTGTACCTATCTTCGATGGGAACCAACCTCTAGCTCACATAAGTGCTCAACTTGGGAAAATCTCTGAATGCCAGCCTAAATAGCCTATGTTGGCACATAACCCTCTAGACCTCTAAGGAGGAAAAATCCAGGGGTTAACACTTGGTCAAGGGAAGTACACAATGGAGATCCTGAGGAGATTCAAGATGGAGGACTATAGACTAATGGCTACACCCATGGTTACCAATCTGAAGAAGATTGTCACTTTAGATTCAGATTTGGTGGACCCCGGGTTATACAGAGAGTTGATAGGTTCTTTGATGTATTTGGTCAACACCAGACTAAATATATGTTTTGCTTGTGAACACCTTGAGCCAGTTCATGGTGGAGCCGAGGCAGGGGCATTGGATAGAAGAGAAGCATGTGCTCAGGTACTTGAGGTGTACAGTGGAGTATGGTCTGAGGTATCTTGGAGGTGATGGATTGAAGCTGCAAGGATATATAGACTCAAATTGGGTAGGGAGTGTAGCACATAGGAAGAGTACCTCAAGGTGTTCCTTCAGCTTGGGATCGACAATGATATCATGGTTCAGCAGGAAGCAGACTTCTGTAGCACTCAGTTCAGCAGGAAGCAGACTTCTGTAACACTCAGTTCAGCAGGAAGCAGACTTCTGTAGCACTCAGTTCAGCAGAGGCAGAGTATATGGCAACGAGTATGGCTAGTTGTGAAGCAATTTGGCTTTGCAAATTGCTTACAGGATTATTTGATTAGGAGTTGGAGCCTACGATGATATACTCTGATAATTAGAGTTGTATCAAACTCTCTGAGAATCTTGTATCCCATGACAAGTCCAAGCATATTGAGATCGGGTATCACTTCATCTGAGACAGGATCCAAAAGGGAGCATTCAAGCTTCAGTATATCTCATTGTTCCACAGGGATGCATGCCCCAGGGTGGGGGGGCACCCCCCACGTTTCCCACTCAGTCGGGACAGGGGGGCACCTGGGGAATTGTTTCCCCGCATCCCCCTTTTAGGGAAACACGGGGAGATGCAAGGGGACACAACTCCCTAGGGTGGGGGACAAGTTTCCCCAAAAAGGGTGCATGTGGGTGTCCCCCCTTGAAAAGGGAGGCTTCTGGACCTCCCCTCTGAAAGGAAGACTCCTAGGCATCCCCCCTGAATTTTCGCCTAATAAGGCTTAAAAAAACAAAAATTAAAAACTAAAAAGCAAAAATTAAAAGTTAAAAAACAAAGATATAAAAAAAAAACAATTTATAAACTTAAACCTAGCTCACTTTATATCCTATGTCATATATCTAACTTATTTTATTGTTTACTATTTAGTATTTACATTGCACAATGATGAATTTGCATGGGATGAATTTTATTGTTGAGATTTTATCATTATTATTTTTATTTTTTAAATTTTATATTTTATATTTTCAATATTATATATGTGACATCCCCCCGTCCCCCATTTCCCTAAAATCCCTAAAATTTGGGGGTGCTTCCGGACGTCCCCCGTCCCCCATTTCCCTAAAATCCCTAAAATTTGGGGGTGCTTTCAGACGTCCCCCCTGTGCATCTCCCTGCTCTCGCGCACCCCCGTCCCAAAAACTTGGTGGAACATAGGTACTATATCTCCACAGATGAGCAAGTTGCAAACATTATGACCAAACCCTTGGTTAAAGGGAAGTTTGTATTTTTCAGGGACAAACTTGGAGTGGTGCAGAATACCTTCCTCACTAAGAGGGAGTGTTGATGTTTGTAGCATTGGACAGGTACTTTCGCATAGGTCTAAGTGTCTAGATGTGTGGAAGTCGTCCAAAGCCTTCAACCTTAGTAATTTACTTTAATTAAAGGAATTATTAAAGTAAAGTTCTTTTATAATTGAAGTGATTTTAATTTAATGAAATGCTAAGGTTATTAGCATTAGTGAATTAAATTAATCTTAGCCATTGATCTCAAGTGAGGTGAGATCTAATCTCAACCGTTAATCACTTTGGAGATTAGGGTTATGTTTGATTCAATCATAACTCAAGATTATAAAAGAAAGGCTAGGTGAAGGGGAGAGACACACAACAGCAATACATCTCAGTGGAGTCAGTGACTCATAGAGAGAGCAAAGAAGGACTTATGTTCAAGGAGATCTTAGCAAGGGAAGGACTTTTGCTCAAGGATATCTTAACAAGGGTGAAGGACTTTCACCTAGAGATCTAAGAAGTCCAAAGGAAGAAAAAGCAACAACAGACAGATCCGGTAGCAAGGACAGATCTGGGCAGCAGAGCAGGAGCAGGTATAGTCGCAGATCGGGTCGTACAGAGCTGGAGCAGTGTCGTACGCACAGTACAGAAGACACAAACACGTGCATACGCATCAAACTAGTGCAAAAGGGCGCGTACGTACGCACCAGACTAGTGCAGAAGGGCGTGTACATACGCATCAAACTAGTGCAACAGGGCGTGTACATATGCGTAGGGTCAATTGTCAAGGGCAAGTACATATGTGTTGTACAAATCGTACAGGGCGCGTAAAAATCATACAGGACACAATTACAGAGCTGTACAACAATGGCAGAGTTGTTGGGTTGCAAGAGTTTTGCTAAAGGTTTATGTTTCTATTCTTAGTGAACTATTTTCCCAGTTTGGGAGACCCTTGTAAGCTTGGAAGTTATTTGAATGAAGAGTTGATTTGAAGGAGAAAATTTGTTGTGTATGTGTGTATTTGGTTTCCTATTTGTTTCCGTTGTTTTATTTATTTCCAGCCAATATATTTTATTTTGTGTTGTAATTTACTTTTCAGCAAGGAAAAACACAAGGTAATAATTTATCTAGGTGTTGGGAATTGAAAATTAACTATTGAAGTTTGAGTAGCTTCGGAAGATATTCTTATTGTATTTAATTGTATTAGACCAAATTAAAATCCTAAAAGAATAATATTATGTTGTATTTGTAAAGTCATCCCTTTGTGCCTTTGTAAAAGTAAAATACAACTTAGAAAGTGACATTTGTACAAGTCGGACCTGACCTAATTTCAAGGTGGCTCAACTTGTATTTATAAGAGGCTAGGCGCCTCATTTGGAACATACACAACACAAGTTCCCTCTCTCAAGGAAAAGTGTGCAAGTCTGAGGAGGAGATGCAGCTACAGAGTAAGGGTGTTTTGGTGAAGGGTTTTGGTTATTTGTTGGAGGCCTATCTTGGTCTAGTGGTGCGCTACTCTATTCTGGTTAGGGTTTTTGGTCTATCTTCTTGTTATCTTCTGTTTTGTGAGATCTCTCTTGGAAAGAAACAATGTACTTGTTGACGAATCTATATTGAAGAAGCTTTGTTGAGTTTTCTCAGCTATAGAGGGTTTCCTAGGATAAATCTTGTGTATACTGTAGATATATTTCTTTCAGTGATCTTGATGGAAGCAGTTATTGTTCTAATTGTTAAAAGTTAAAGAATATTGAATACACTTAACTGCTTAAGCGAAATTTTAACATGGTATCAGAGTGGGCCTAAAAGAAGCCATTTTCACAGTCTAGAGGAACTCGCCGGGGAAAACAAGACCATAGGAAGACTCTCCTAACCCTAGCGCATCTTTTCCCTGGACCAGATTTATAGTTTTCACAATTTCTGAAAATTAGGGTTTCTACATAAAACCCTAGGTGATGACGTCACCCTCTTTCTAAGGACGCTGGTCAAAGTAAGGCCATCAAAGAGTTTGCTTAAGGGGGGCGCACCTTTCCCTCGGATCAGAATTCCAAAATTCTTATTTTGAAAAATTAAGGTTTCCTCATAAACCCTAGATCAAGATGTCTTGGAAGATGCAAACTAAAGTTGGAGCAATTCATTGTGGCATAGCACACTCTCTGGTAAGTTCAAAACCTTTCTTTGAAAAGTTTTTATTTTTCTTGTCTTATTTTCGTCCCGAGGAAAGATGACTCTCAACACTAAGCTTGATGAGAAGCTTGAGGATGTTGATAACTTATGGGCATGGAAGTATAGACTGATGCTCATTCTAGAAGAGAATGATCTAGAAGATTTCGTCAAAGAAGAAGTTCCAGAACCAAAGGAAGATGTGGCCAAGGCAAAGTACAAGAAGAGCCTGGTCAAGGCAAAGAGAATCATTGTTGATTCTATCAAGGATCATTTGATCCCTCATGTTTCTTCATTGACAACTCCCAAGCAAATGTTTGATTCCCTATCTCGATTATATGAAGGCAAGAATATTAACCGAAAGATGACGTTGAGGACACAGCTCAAGAGTGTGAAGATGCAGAGTTCAGAAACCATTCAATCCTACTTCACAAGAGTGTCTCAAATCAAAGAACAACTTGAAGCCATTGGAGACACAATCGAAGAAGCTGAATTGGTGATGACTACTTTGAATGGTCTCCCCAGATCTTGGGAATCATTCATTCAGGGAATCTGTTCAAGAAGAAAGCTAACAAAGTTTAGCAGACTATGGGAGCAATGCACTCAGGAAGAAGCTAGATTGGCAGCAAGAGAAGAGAAACTAGGCAATAAGGATAATCAAGCTCTAACAGCTCATGCAAGAAAAGGAAAGAGCAAGAAAGAGGTTCCCTCACACAAGAAGCCTCATGGGTTACAAAAGACACAAAAGTTTAAAAAGGATTACTCAAATTACAGATGCTACATCTGCCAGAAGATGGGACACATTGCAATAAACTGTCCCAACTCAAAAGATTAGGTCAGAAAAGGAAAGTATAAAAGACATCATGCTCATGCCGCAGAAGATGATCAAGAGAGAGCCAAAGAAGATGATTCAAGCGAAGAATATGTTTTAATATCAGCTATTACATGTACAGTTACTCATGGAAGTGACACATGGCTTATTGATAGTGGTGCTTCTAAGCACATGACAAGTTACAAGGATTCTTTCTCAGAATTAGTTTAGAAAGATTCACCTCACAAGGTGAAGCTCAGTGATGACTATCAGTATCCCATTAAAGTAGGAGAAGCATCTTACAGATTACAATCCGGAAAACCTATGAAGATGAAGGATGTTTTGTATGTACCTGGTTTGAAGAAGAATCTACGTTCTATCTCAGCTTTGGATGAGAAAGGACTCAGAGTTGCTTTCATTGATGGTGAATTTCTCATGTGGCCAAGAGGAAAATCTATTGATGATGTTGTGGTTATTGGTGTTCAAGAAGGAGGTCTATACAAATTGAAGGGACATTCAAACTCAGCATTAGTACACAGCACAATTACTCCAAGTGAGCTATGGCATAGAAGATTTGCTCACATACATTACAAAGCACTACCGATCGTGAGCAAGATGGTGACAGGTTTGCCAGAAATCCAAGTGAATCATGAAGGCATATGTAAGGGATGCACACAAGGCAAGCACGTGAAGAAACCATTTCCAAGTAGTGAAAGCAAAGCCAAAGGAGCCTTGGACATCATACATTCAAATGTGTGTGGACCAATGTCAGCCACTTCACTTAGCGGGTATGTATATTATGTTTCATTCATTGATGATTTCTCACGTAAAACTTGGATTTATTTTTTGAAAGCTAAAAGTGAAGTATTCAACAAGTTCAAAGTTCAAGGTACTTGTTGAAAACCTTTATGAAAAAAAGATAAAGATTTTGAGATCAAATAATGGAGGAGAATTCACATCAGATGAATTCAAGGCATTCTGCAAAGAAAATGGTATTAAGAGGGAGCTCTCTACTCCCTACAATCCTCAGCAGAATGGTGTGGCAGAAAGAAAAAACTGAACAATCATGGAAGCAGTAAAGGCCATGATTCATGATCAAGATTTATCGATGCATTTGCGGGCAGAAGCAGCCAGGACCGCAGTATATGTGCGGAACAGAAGTCCCCACCGTGTACTTGGAAACAAGACACCAGAAGAAATGTTTACAGGTGAAAAGCCAGAGGTCAACCACCTGAGTATATTTGGTTGTCCAGTATATGTGCATGTCCCTAAGGACAAGAGAGCAAAGTTGGACCCTTCAGGCAAGAAGGGTATATTTGTTGGATATAGTGAAACATCGAAGGCATACAGAGTC
>ML788212.1:157939-182154 GCA_009831015.1 Picea engelmannii | reverse complement strand
ATATATATATATATATATATATATATATATATATATATATATATATATATATATATATATATATATATATATATATATATATATATATATATATATATATATACGCGGGGCCGATACCAAGCATCGCCCCAGCCCACCCATGGTCCTGTGGCCGTTATGGAACCGCGACCTGACACGCACAGGGGCTGGGGCAATGCCCGACATCACCCCCACGTATATATAGTTATGTATACGTTATAACTATGTACTATAGTTATAATATATAACTATCTATTATAGTTATATAGTATAACTATCTACATAGTTATATTATAACTATGTAGATAGTTATACTATATAACTATGTACATAGTTATAATATATAACTATATATAGTTATAATATAAATACAGTTTTTTTTTTCTTTTTTTAATGAAATTTTATATTTTAATTTTTTTAAGTTTTTTAATATCATTTTTTTTTGTAATTTTAAGTTTTTTTTTAAGTATTGTATTTTTTTTAATTTTGTATTAAATTTTTTATTTTAGGTTTTCAAGTTTAGTATTTTTTATATATTTTTTTAATTTTTTGGGGTTTATTTAATCTTTTTAAAGTTTTTTTTCCCATAATTTTTTTTTTTTAATTTTCCCTTAGTTTTTATATATGTTTTTAATTTTTTGGTTTTTTAGTTTTTCTTTAATTTTTTTACCTATATATTTGCTAATTTTTTTTTAATGTAAATTTTAAAAAATAAAAATCTAGGCAATGATTTTTGGAGCCGATTTTGAGTTGTTTATCGACGATGGTACCAGTTGCCGAGAGCACGGTTTCAATTAAGTTATGATTTCAACTCGAAAAAAAAACAGTGCTACTAGTAGCATCGCTTTTTTATTTGAGGGTAAATTTTAAAGTCTTTGTCCACAATGAGATTAGTGGTTAACGCAACGGGTCTAAATTTTAACCATCGTAAAAAATAATGTGGATACATTATGGATAAGAAGATTTAAAATATCAAAAAACAACCTAAAAAGGGAGGGGGGTACTACCGGTAGCACAACTTTTCAAAACGAGGTAAAAAATGAGACCCCCAAAAAAATGAGAACTCTATAGAGTTCTCATTAAGTTTGCAACTATGTTCCACAAGCCCCTCACAGGGTCTAAGTGTTTACCTCAGGCACTGATCACTCCAATCTTTGGAGATTTCGGGGCATCACACTCATTTAAATCCTCTGACAGTGACTCATTCTCATAGGTAGCAGCCCTATCCATACATAGATTGAAAGATTTCAAATCACATGCTCTAATACCATGTTAACTTTTAGAACATGGTAAACACATCTGCATTCCTAAAAATATAACCCCTCAACTACAAAACTAAAACTAAGTTTACTCCTATGAAAACTCATTCTCATAGGTAGCAGCCCTCTCCATACATAGATTGAAAGATTTCAGATCACATGCTATAATACCATGTTAACTTTTAGAACATGGTAAACACATCTACATTCCTAAAAATAGAACCCCTCAACTACAAAACTAAAACTAAGTTTACTTCTATGAAAACAATGGACAAAGAAAAAGTTAGATCTACAAACACATCAATATGGAAATTGTAACAACAAGCTATGATAGCAGCAATCAATCACAGCATTCTCTATTAACTGAAAGAAAGAATTACAATGCAATAAGCTCAAACCTCTAATTGTCTAGCAAACCTAGTGGTGCACCCTACTTGACAGAGTCAAACCCTAAACCTAAACGCCTAGGATAGTGCAGCCTCATGCATGGATGATCTATCACGGAATATCACGACCATTGAGATAAATTGGATGCATGAACTTGTGCACCCTCATACATGATGATCTATCCTAGAATATGACAACCATTGAAATAAACTGGATGCAAAAATTCATGTGCCCTCCTAGAACAGAACAACTCAGCATTCTAACTTGGGAATTGCACCCTCTCTAAAGATAGCACATGCATGCAGTGCCTTCACCAAAGGCTTATAACTATTGCGATGCCTTCCTAGAACCCTATAGTGCAATTCCATCAACACAAACAAGTCTTCACAAGGCTCGAGAAGGATCTATTGGACTACGTTGTTGTTGAAGGAGAACAGTGACTATGCAATAGGTAAAAATAACAGCAAGCAGTCCTAATAGTAGCAGTCAACATGTCCAAGTACAGGTACACCTTCTACCCCTGTCCCTACTCTTGGGCTCCACACCTCTATTCATAGACTTGACCTTCCTGGATTCCCCACCAATTACCCAAAGGACACGCTCTAGTTGCACACCACTTGTTCTGATCTTTAGCACTTTGTCTCAGTCCACCACTCTACCACCAGCTGAGAACAATAGACCTCCCACCCCAACCTCAATTGTTGAAGAGCAACCTCAGTCTATTGGTCCCCCAATGACCCACACATAGAGTACCCCACTAGCCTCCACACTACCCTCCTAGACTCAGATCACCTCGCACCCAAAACTCAACAACCCTACCATATCCGCTCCAAAGCCCTGCCACGTTGTCTTCCTCTAAACACCCTACTCACCTTCATCCACAGGGATCTTTGAAGGCTTCACTCCAAGATAACCATTCTTCAGCGGATCCATCCTCTTCCTCTCCCCATTTAGAGACAACAACATACCCATCCCTTTGTCCATTACTCCCCAGCCCCAACATCTGACCGCAACTACTAATCCCAACATTCGCATGTAGTAATCAGACAGTCCAACTCTGGAGGCATTACCAGAACAACCTCTCCAAAGAGTGATCAAACACAAACAATGAGGTTCCTCCTCTGCATGCCCTATGCCCTCCAAAATCAAACCATTGCATGGTGACAAACCTAGTATTAGAGTTGTTAGAGGCAAGTCTAAGGAATTCAGAATATAATTATCGAAGATTCATTAGAAGCTTTAAGGAGATTAAATGAGCCTATGCTAGAGATGAAGTTCGTGATGATTGCAAAGCTTGTCGACACTTGTGTCAGATTAGAGGAAGACAATGGAATTTGAGGAGGCAACTAGAAGTGTCCCCAGACATGCTCAAAGAAGCACAACACCAAAGTGATGCCTTGAAGACCTTACAAAGCACAGTGATAGCCTTGGAGAAGGAGTTGGCAGAGAAGAAGAAGGACATTGCAGATTTATATGCCATGCACCTCACCACTGAGATCAGTGCAGATAATTTGATTGTGTGTGTGCAGAGTCTAGAAGAATCTGCCCCTCAATCATCTGTTGTGCACAACACACTTGAGGACTTCATAAGAACAGTTTCATAGTTTTGGCAGAAGGCAGTAATTGTGACAAAAGCTCACATGTCCCTATCTAGCCTTGTCAACACCTTTGAGAGATACAGCACCAACCTCCAGCAACAAATGACATATTTGCAGTAGCACGTTCCCCGCTCCCTAGATCAATGCACCAGCCTTGTGAAGAACCTCAAGATTTCTTCCACCAAGAATACAGTGGATGCATGGTTAAGGGATAGAGAGATTTGAGAGAAGGTAGTAGAATGTAGATATGTTGGCAGATTGTAAATGCCTCTTGTGTAACGTCCCCAGCCACCAAAAGGTCGGGCAACGCCACTACTCTGACAAGTCACTTAGCTCTGATAACAATTTGTTTTTGAGTCCCCCCCCCCTGGGCCACCCAGGTCGGGCCACGCTATCTCGTAGAAATAACAATTAACACCTGCCTATAATTAAAACCATAGACAGACAACATATTCTGCTAATACACAGACTGATGTAGAAATAACAGTAAAAGCATACATGCAGTAATTCAGACCAAACCATAGATGTAACAGCATATATAAATACATAGCATGTGAATGAACAGGGAATGAATACTTATCTTTTAATTGAGATCCACCAACTGCATGCAAACGTTCCATGAACCTCCCAGCCATAGACCACGCTGCTCATCACGCTCAGCAGTGGGTCACCCCCGAGATGGGACTAAGCTTCACCCAGGGCAAGGGAATCCTAGACTAGTCTGAGGTTACAGGAAACTGCACAGCACAACTGGAAGGATTCTCTCCAAGAGCCTTCTTACGCCCACTACTCACGGACTCTCATTCCCCATATGCCTGTTCCACCCCGAGAATATGCACCTTCATTGTTCCACAGTCCATCGGCTGCTCTACTTCCCCTTTCAGGGTCTCGGCAACAGGTCGGATCAAGAATTCTCAGAGCTCCATAGTTGGTGCTGGACTCTCTCTAGGAGAAAATCATTTCCCAGCAAATTCTCTCACCTGGAGAGAGTTGCTCACGGGCCTGACAACCTGCCTCTTCAACCACAGGCCTGACAACCCGCTTCTTCAACCAGCTTCAACTCAATTCCATCAAGGTGAGGACAACAGCAAAGCTCAGCACGGAACAGACGATGGCAGCAAGCCACACTCAGTCAAGGAACTGTGTGGGCTGCAACAGCCAACCGTTGTGACACAACACGGCTCAGACAATTACAGGGTGCCCGGACTTCACATGATACACACGAGATAACTCCAGTATCCCCGCAGGTTCCCCAAGTGCGTGCCAGATACAGAGGCGATGATGAAGGAGAACTGGTTCAATACGTGAATCCCTGGTGAATTTTTGGGAAGGGTGACAGACTTCCAGAGATTCGTAAGGGTCGTGAGGAGACTCCACACTGGTCCCCGACGCAAGGATGGGAAGCCACGCCAGAATGGGAAGCGAACCCCTAATAGGCTGGCTTTCCCAGCTATAACTGCATGCGCCCAGGTTGACACCTGTCTTCCTGCAGCCGCATGCATTCCACTTCGCACTCGTTCCCTTTCCCAGGAACTTAAGACAACACCGTTCATGTCCACCTTAGCCTTTAGGAATTAATAATAATAAAATATTATTCCCTTAGAGGTAAGCCCTCTAGCTTAGCCTCTAGGCCTAGACACTTAGCCCCCTCCCTTACCCTACCTAGTGGAGCTTAGTCCCCCATAACTCTTTCTTCGTGGTCGGTCTACACGCAGCGATGTAATTATATTAAATATATGAGCATTTACACATATACAATAGTAGGCGCACTGGCCTTTGCATCTAGGCTCTCTGGCCTAATCACCACATAAGCCTCCTAGCTTATTATAACTCGGCTCACCAGCCTATCTAATATGTTTACAATTCATAATTACAACTGGGGCTCTGCCTAGGGATATTACATCTTGCAACACCTTCAACACCCCGTAACATTGCTGCACAATGCAACCTTGGCAACCAAGTTGGACCTCTTTTGCACCTCACAAACAATTGTGCCCAATCAGTTTCAACACCCCCCTACAAATGTTATAAGCAGTTATCTCACCTCACAGCCGCTACTTCAAATCTTTAGCGAAAGAACCCGAATATTTCAAAGACACAAGTGACAAATGTAACAAGAAGTCTTGGTCACTTCTATGGAACTTATTCAATTGAGCCACACCTCTGGCTCATAGGTTCTAGTAACAGTCTGCAGATGGGCCATTCTCATAAATGAAGCTGCAATTCTATCTTCCATAGTAGCCATTCTGCACCCCAATGACATCACAGTCAACTACACCCAGAAGGAAGCCCAGATGAGGAAGATTGCATCATAGATGGTGATTGTTTCCAAAAGTTAGCTCCGAGCTACCAGTTGCCTCCCTCTGCACTGTCAAGCTCAGTCACACCACTCAAGAGTCAATTCTACTAAGATTCAGTTTTCCTTAAAGTGTGCTAGCTCCAGCATTTGCAATTCCAATTGATTGAGTAGATTCCGCTTGAGATTTATCTTTGCAAATGAGTTATTGTATCATGCTAGTTGGTTTCAATTTTGAGTCTTGACCATGCACGCCAACTTATCCAGTTACAAAATTTTAACTTCCAGATTTTAGTTGGTCTACAACTTCAGTGTCTCGGGCTAGCTTTCTTTGTGCATTTGTCAGTTACAACATCAGCAGTTCAGCACTCCCTTCAGCTCTTCATCTATTCATCCAATTTAGAGCCAGATATTGTTGAGCCACACATGCTTCAGGATGAAGCACTTTTAGGGATGGATAGTGTTGAGCCAGGATATGTGCTTGAGTTGAAAGCCCTTTGCACCCTTAAATGATAAATTCTATTATGTCTTTTATGTATTCTTTTATGTATATCCTATGTGCCCGTGTAGGATGGTTTGTTGTATTGTGCGTATTTGGGGGGCAACCTGTGGAACCAAGTGGTGTAATAGTGTCTTGATGGTTATGTTTTTGTACGTGCAGTTGCATAGCAAAAGGCAGTCAGGTGAGAGCACTTATATCATATCTGTCATCCTAGAATTTAATAAGATCTTTATCATCTTTGTTATGGCTAAAGAAATCTGTGTGTTTGTGTATTGTTTGTGTTCCCTGCATTCATAAGTTAGCACGATGGTTTAGTTATTGTTTTAACTTGAAGTGGATACATGGTTATGGTTATTGCTATGGTTTCTACTCTTATGTTTATGTGTGTTAAGATGTGTTAATAGTAAATACCCCAATACATCCATGTTAGAGATCTACTACCAACAACAGAGAGAATTATGATGATGTCCAGACTCCAAAGGATGTGGAAGCAGTATGTTGGCACAAAATCGGTAATTGGTAACAAGTAAACCAAGTAACGAAGATATTGAATTTGTATAATCCACCTATCCAAAGGTGGAGATGAAATGGAACTCATTATTAAGGATTACAATTCTTAAAGGTACAAGGAAATATAAACTGGTGGTATACTTCATTCAGGGAGGCAGGAGACGAAAAAACAAAGAACTAGAAGGTACCAGTGGCATTGGAATTAGCATCATTCTTATGACTTCTTCAAAACAATGTAATCCAACCAGAGGCCTATCAAGATGTATGCCACAATCTGGCTGTGTTGATTGCTTTGAAAATAAGTGCTGCATTACCTTTAAAATGCAGCTCTTTATCTTAAAACATTGAAGTTCAACATTCCTGTGATTTTGAAGTATCAATCTTGAAGAAAATTGCAAGAAAATACCCTTTAATTTTTGTTTTATTAATTACAGAATTTCCATTCTTAATCACAGTAAAAAGAAGCATCTCAACCATGAAATCTATCAGCATCCAAGGTTATTGTAGCTATGTAGTCTTCCAACAAGTTCCACTACCTTGTTATTGTAACTAGTTTTCTTGGTGCAATAATCCTCATAAGCTTTTGGAAAATATCACTTCACAAAATGATGGCCGACTTCTTTACTTTGCAATTTTATTGTGAAAGGCTCCTTGAAAACAAAAATATAAATTCACATAGAGCATTTGCAGAAACTTTCACCTCTGTTCACAAATTGGGTCAAATACCAACACTTCACAGGTTAAAAAATGAAGCCATGCAAGAACTACCAGAAAGTTTCCTTGAGATTTATGATAAAACAGGAAAGGGACTGCTTTAGCAAGTGAAAAATAACAACACATATGCATTTCAGAGTCATTATAACAAAATAATATCAGATTTAGTTACCTCGACAGTAGTAATACCCTCCAGAGTCTCAACCTTGACATCACTGACATCCTCTAAAGCCTACACATCGACACCCAATCCCGTACTAGAATAGCTATTGCATCTTTTGAAACAGTTGGCTAGGAATAAAATTTCCCAAATGATTTCTCTACTGAAAAGAGACTAGCCTATTCAGTTATTGGTAGGGAATATATTAAGTAGCAGGAGAAGTTGTTACCTCTAATGCCTGGGAAACCTTTATCACTAAGGGTTCAACGATCGTGCCATCAGCCTTTGCATAGAACAGAAATACAGTTGTTGCCATCAGAAATTTAATTCCAATTAAAATCGTACTAAAAATTTACAAGATATCAATGTACACACTGCACTTTTTATGGCTTTTTTAGTCGAAATGAAATTACAAATAAACTTCTGAACGACAATTCTCAATTGTCCAACAAAATATTAATAAAATTGTGCACAAATAACAAAATCTGCCAATCATACATGTACAGCTCCAAAGGTGAAAATAACATTTATACTAAGTCACCAGACACAGGACAAGGAGGACACGAAAATACGAGTATCCGACATGGGGCACAGTGACCCCCGGAAACAGGACACACACACACACACACACACACACATATATATTTAAAAAAATTATATATATGATTTTTTTTTGAAAATTACTCATACAAAAATGAAATATAGACATAAAGATTCATATTTTTTTAGAAACTAGAAGATTTACATGATACAAAACATGTAACATAATACATTGTAACATCAATGATGATCAAATGACAAACACTGAACACACAAGAAATTAGAACCATAAGCTGCAGCATTCTCAATCTCATTAAGTCATCAAAATCAAAATGTATTACAATGTAGATAGATACTAAGTTAGAGTCATTGATACTATGGGTGGGAATGCCAATGACAAATACAAAATAGCCATACGGTAGATACTAGAACCGTAGATGGAAGAATATCATAGCTCATGAGTCGTGACTGTCAGTAGTCCTCCATGTCATAATCATCAAGATTGGCATCACTACCACTGCTCTCTCCTCCTCCTCCTCCTCCTCCTCCCCTATATCCAATGCAATTTGTGCATTTGTTGATGTGGACGATGACCCCTCAAGAGGATCACCATCATCAAAAGTGACAGTCTCTAGCACTAGTTCATTAAGATCCAAGTTGGTTAATGCCAACTCAACACTGTTGTTCAAACCCATCTCATCAGGAAACACATGATACATCCCACATCTTTGTCTTTCCCTTCAACCACTCTTCTCTCTGCATGTATATAAGACCGAGGTTGGTGTGCACATACACCACTAAGTCACTTGACACGACGACAAAGAGAAGAGTTCAACAGAAGAGTTTATACTTGAGTGAAGGGTACATTTTTACTAGGGACGTGACAAAAGAGTTCAACAATCAATGCCACCAACATCAAGGTACATAAAGGGCTTGGTTCTCTTGATTAAATGTCAGTTCCATACCCTCATACATGATAGAATCCAGTGGAAACATTGCAATCCTGCCAATCTTGAAATCCTAAAAACTGTTAAGTCTACTGAATTTTGAATGGGACCTAAAATTTTACTTTCTCCATATGAAGTCCAATGAGGTTGGAACCACTCTCAAACATCCTGAAGCAATTAATGGTAATGATAAAAATTTAAGTAAAAGGATGAAAATGAAAGATAAAGAAGAATGTCACTTTAACATTACCATTAATTACTAGGGTGGCTGAAATGGAGGGGATGGGGAACTCTTTAAATAGCATTAGTAAGGCAAAATAACCCTCAGCTGCACACCAAAACACCTCACAGCTCCAACTTGCATGAGAAAACATGAGCCCAAGTCCTTCTCTGTGCAAGACACATGTCCGATTTTCGGGACACGTTGAGGGTCACGTGTTTGGAACGTGTCTTGTGAACAGGACACGTTCCGTACATGTGTCAAACACGTGTCCTCACATATCATGTCCGACACGTAGGATACGCGACACGGTGGGGGTTTGGACGTATCCGATGACTTAGATTTATAGTTGTCAAAACCTCAATTTCACAGCTAGTTTTTGATACTTTGCAGTGTTTACCCACCTTGGTCTACCCTCTTTGCTTGTTATGCTTTGATGCTTTAGTACTACTTAGTATTAGATTTAATTTTGTTTAGTGTTGGGAGATGCCTAATGCACTGCCCTTTAGCTATTAAAGCTCGATGTACTTTCGAGCCCCATTGACCTACATTAGTCATTCGTGGACATTGATAAAAATCCAAGTTTCAATTTCAATTTCAGCTATAAGAATCTTCTAGAAACAGTCTAGACATAGTGAAACCCACTCAATGGTCAATATGATTAACATGAAAGAAAAAGATAATCACTCAATGGAAAACTAAAAAGAATAATCTAAGAGATGATTTTGGCAACAACTAGAACAATTCTAGCTAAGAAGGGAGCATATACACTGAAACGATAAGGTTCAGGACTTCTTTGGGCACCTCCAGTTCGTAGGCAATACATGGCTAGGGGATGGTTTGAATTTGGTGCCCAAAGTCAGCAGGGTCAGTTTTGTACAACTGCAACCCAGGTTTGGCTGCTTACAGAGATAGGTGCCTCATCTATTAATACACAATGTAGAATATGATATTCATCAAATACAATAGATTCCTGACAAAATGTTCGGCATCCATATGGGCACATTTACAACAGAGCAATCCAGCCCCTTTAGGAAGAGCATGGATTGCATTCATGTGGGGCTTGCACTTTTCACTAGATAAAAGAGCATTGCAAATCCAGTTTACGCTCATTTGGGAACTGTGCAATCCCTGTTAGGACTCTAGGAGCATCAATTGAGGTTTTTACCAGCTCGAGATGTTTATCCAAGTTAGGCAGAAAGACAACAGACTTTGGCACCCTGGATAAACCCCGTTCAAAGGCAATTATGCTCCAGAAATTCAGTTAAGAGATAGTGCAATCATCAGGGTAACCATTTGTTTCCTTACATGTGCTTTGATTTTCCAAGCATATTCTTGATCTTCTCTCTTCTGCAGATATTGACAGTCGTATGTACAAGTTAGGGTTTATGGCTTTCCAAGTAGTTCTGAAATCATAACATGGTTTTTGATCATCTGTCGTGGATATTTAACATATCACATCATCAATGTATTTACTTGTCAATGGAATGGATCCCATTATCAGTGTTCATAGTATTAAGGGCCAGATTCCATGGGGACAACTCAGTTACTGCATTTTGCAGATTTCTCGTTGAATTAACGTTGAAGTAGGGGGGCAGTGGGAACGAAAGAAATATTTCCCTGAAACTAACAAAGTTCTTATTATTTAGGCGACATTTGATTTTGACCTGACAAAGCTCAGGGCTCAAACATAACTCCATGCCCATGCCCATTAGGCACCCATGTTCTCACCCTGGCTTGGGAGGTCCACATCAGCCACTTACAAATTTCCAATCATCAAGTGGCCGTTGGGGAAAGAGGCTAACTTTAACAGATATAATCCAGATATTGTGAATAACACCGGAATTTCTACCATTGCCTGTGGATCATTCCCTAGTACCGATATTATATTCAACTTTCCAGCACATCCTGGAACTTGTTTAGCATTTGAAAACCAGGCAAAGTCCTCGGACTACAGAGACATAAATTTCTTTAAACAACTGTAACAGCTCCCACCATTACATAGCAACACCTTCTCAGAAAAAACTCGAAGTCATAGCAATCACCAATGGAACCTGAACCCCCCAAGTTACTACAATCTTACCACAGTCCTCTGACATAAACACCCAACAATAATATCTGGATGACCCCAGCCCAAGGTTATCAGTGTTAAAAATGCGGCAGCCAGGCTGTCCCTTCCCCATTTTGAAAACTATACCATACCCAAGTTACTCTCATAATTCACTAAAATTAGTGACATACACAAAATTCTGAACCATGCCATGCCCATTATTCCTGCCGTTAAATATTGTATGAAAAATAACCCAAAGATTATGGTAACGATGTGGGTATTCATTTATAAAATTATTTTCTGCTTTAAGCTAGCAATACGCACTACATATGTTTGTGTGAAAGAAACTAAAATCAGTTCTTAATTACCTTGAAAAACATGGTGAGTTTGTCAGATTGTGAAACAACAGCAGTGACTTGTTGCTCCTCTTGGGTACCCTCTGAAACCAGTTCGGTATCTTCTGCTACTGCCCTTAATCTCCTCCTCTGCTGTAAATCCTTTGCTTGTATTGTTCTGTGGCTCTCCATGCTCCACACCATGCTATTTTGCAGTCTGAGAGTACTGAATCCGCAGCAGTTAAGCATTGAAGAATTTGGGATTGGAATTGAAGCACATTTGGAGATGGGTTTAGCGTTATTGGACCAACAAACTGTCCTCTGATGATTGGTCGAGAGGGAGAGTGTCGGGGGTGCCAGTGCCATTGCGATTGTTATGCGAGACTTGTGAGCTACTCTACTCTGTTGTGGTGTTTTGGGTTGGGTTTTATCCACAATCAAGGTGTGTGTTATATTTTAAGTTGTCTGTCTTACAGTTATGAATATATCAGGTTATGGTTATATAAGGTCACATGATGGTTGGATGATAGTAGAGCTTTTACTCACCGAGTCTTCACAACTCTCCTCGTCATGGTAATTATTGGTTACTCATTTTATGTTTATGTTTAGGTTTTTTAGTGTGTATTTTTGTTTTGAAATTTGATCATTATCTATTTAAATAATAATAAAATAAGAGTAATTTGAAAAGTATTTGAGATAATCATTTTAAATTATAAAGGTAAAGTTTCTCCCAATGTACTTGGAAAATATGCCAAAGTATTTAGGAAATATATATTGAATAATGAGAGTTAATATAGTTAAATGGATGCCAGCACGTGTGTACATGGAAGGAAATTTATAAAAAAGAGGTCTCAAGTTGGATTCTCACGAGTGCTTGCGGGTTGTGTGGATGGTTATAGAGATAGCGATTGACCATCACGGGATGGGAGTAAGAGAACTAGTTGCATAGGCAATAAATAGTGTTTGCCAAAAGACAATTCATATAATAAAGAAGATTAGAATTATTATTTATGCAAAGAGTAACAACATTTAGCATATAGAACTTTTTAAAAATAAGTTAAGTAAAACTTAGTTGCACTGAGAGTAGCCAGGGGAAGATGTTGTCAAGTTAGCATGATGTTAGATTAGATAACATTACATTAAAATAATAATAATAATGATAATCTTGGTTCAATTAATTATTGTTTATGCAAAGAGTAACAACATTTAGCATAAAACTTTTTAAAAATAAGTTAAGTAAAACTTAGTTGCAGAGAGTAGTTAGGGGAAGATGTTGTCACGTTAGCATGATGTTAGATTAGATAACATTACATTAAAGTAATAATAATAATAATAATAATAATAATCTTGGTTCAATTAAAAAAAAATAACTACTTATATATTTAGATAACAACATATAAATTAAAATACTATTTATATATTTAGATAACAACATATAAATTAAAATACTATTTAGATATTTAGATAACAACATATAAATTAAAATTTATACATTAAGAAATTTAATCCGGGTTTAAGATGGATCTACACTCGTAAATAAGTGAAATGTTCAATGGGGACGTTAGCATATGTGGGAAGCAATGGAAAGTGTTTGCACTAAATGATAAGCAAGGGGACGTTAGCATATGTGGGAAGCAATGGAAAGTGTTTGCACTAAATGATAAGCAAGGGGACGTTAGCATATGTGGGAAGCAATGGAAAGTGTTTGCACTAAATGATAAGCAATGCAAAGTGTTTGCAGTAAAACCATTTAGCATGAAACTTTGTAAAAGTAAACAAAAAGGTAAAGTGTTCAATGTGGAATAAAATTTAGTAAATAAGTGAAGTGTTCAATGGAGACATTAGGGAATTGTGGGAAGTAAAGTGGGTAGAGTTCTCGGCATGGTACATTGAATATTGCCCCATCAACCTGTCAAACATTAACATCAAAGTCTTTTAACTTTTTAGATATCTCAAATGTTTTTATGTATATACTTATATTAAAAAATAAGTATATAAAGTGAACAAAATGTTTTTATGCATATGCTTAACTTAAAAAAGATTGTTAAACACACACACATATATATGGCACAAATTTTGACAATCAATGTAATTTGCATGATAACCAACTCATTTATGACACTTTTATTTGCTAAGATTCCACGGCAAACTCTCGATACTTAGTTGAAAACAATGTTTATTATAAAAAAAATAAGTATATAAAGTAAACAAAATGTTTTTATGCATATGTTTAAGCTAGAAAATATTGTTGAGTTGAATTTACTTTAAATAACAATGTTTATTATAAAAAATAAGTATATAAAGTGGACAAAGTGTTTTTAGGCATTTGTTTAACTAAAAAAAATGTTGATTAATGACTATAATTTTAATTTTAATATTTTACTTATTCATTTTTCAAGTTGTGTGGAGCCTTTTGCTATGATGATATCTACACACTCCTCTCTCCACAGAGATATCTTCTTTTGCACCTATGCACTCCACATTAGTGAATAAATGAAATGTTAAATGGGAAGGTTAGCATATGTGGGTAGCAACATAAAGTGTTTGTAGTGAAAACATAAAACTTTGTAAAAATAAGCAAAAAGATAAAATGTTCAATGTGGAATAAAACTTAATAAATAAGTGAAGTGTTAAATGCAGAGGTTAGCATATGCGTGTACCAATGTAAATAAGTGAAGTGTTCAATGGGGAAGTCAGCATATGCGGGAAGCAATGTAAAGTGTTTGGAGATTAGGATGGGCGAGAACCAAGGAAAAGTATCCACAAGTTAGAATTGTGAGAAGCAAAGTGGGTAGAGTTCTCGGTACAAGAGATAAATAGTGGAAATTAATATAACTATATGGAAAAGTAACATAACTTTGATGTTGACATTGAATGTCGCCCCAACAACATGTAAAAGTTGATAGCAAACATTAACACCAAAGTCTTTTAACTTTTTAGATATCTCAATGCATTTAAGTATATACATATATTAAAAAATAAATATATAAAGTCAACAAAATGTTTGTATGCATATGCTTAACTAAAAAAAATTATTAAACACACACACACACACACACACACACACATATATACATATATATTGCACATATATATGTTTGGCACGGACATATCATCCGCACAGATATATCTTTTGTACGTTCACACAGGCATATCCCACGCGCAACCAAGACTTAGTCCAATTTGAACCCTTATGTGGATAATTCATATCACTCATCCTCCTGCACTTCGTAACTCTGCACCTCCAATAGTTCCATAGCACAACAACAATGTAATTTGCATGATAACCAACTTATTTATGGCATTTCTAAGATTCTACCACTATCTTTTTTTTTCCAAAGAAAAAAGCGTAATTTTTATTCCTTGGGAGGGACAAAATTACATTTTGTAGCTGCTTCTAGAGCACGACACGCTATGAAAGTGTGTGCTATCACTGAAGATAGGTAGGCATTATTTGAAAGCCTTTTCTTCGTGTCTATTCCAGGAGAAAAAAACAAAAAGAAAAAAAAAATCGTCCATAACTAGATGTATCGTCTTTTGATTATAAGAGTCATTTGAAAATCACCACTATTGTGGTTATCACTGTCTTTCTTCAAAAATTGAAGTCAAATTTGAAGCCTTTAATGGTGCCAGTATTGATGTTGATTGAAAAGATTTGAGTGAAACTGTAAGCCGTAAATAAGACCGACCGATTGATACTTTGTTTTGTGAGTTCAAAAAGGTAGTAGTCCATGTTCGTCTGTAAAAGACCTGTGGAAGAAGGCATTTATGTCTTCCCCTTTCTTTTCTGTAATGTGTCATTGTCCTTGTAAGAGTTGTAGGCCTTCCTTTGACAGTGTGTTTGTTGTCATGTTTCTATCCCTGTATACATGTGAGATAGTCACGGTGTCAAAAGTGTCCAGAAGTCTGTGAATTTCCTCCAGAATTGGAAATAACTGAATGTTATGACAAAAAAAAAAGTATTTGTCCATTTTATTATATTCATGGAGTCTCCAAAAATTTGTAAATGATGAAGATCCTTTTCTTTTGCAAAAAGAAGTTGAAGCTTTAGTGATAATAATTCTGCAAAATTGTTGGTTCCCCTCCCCAGTCCCATTTTTAAATGGAAAAAATGGTTTTATGAAAGGTGTAGGTTAGCTCCTCCTCCACAGACAGAGTTTTGCGCAACACCATCGAAAAAAGACCAAGGTTTTGTGGTGTCTATGAACTCTTGGAGTCTAGTCCTTGAGGTTTTTGTGGGAGTAGTCTGAGGAAAATGAGCAATTTTTGCTAGACTTTGTGCTACAAGATTCTTTCCAAATTCCCCAGCTTATCAGAAGGGGGAGTGCTTTGAAGGTTTTGTTTCCTAGGTTCTCTGTCCAGGTTTTCCAGGTTGATTCCATGGAATCTCCAACCCAAGAAAAATTATGTTTTAGGATTTTTGAGGTTTCAGCCCAAACTTTAATTGTGAAGGGGCGGGTGAGAAGTAAATGAGGGGTTGTTTCATTTGCGATTTTGCAGAGTGTGCATCTTCCAGGGCCTTCTATTTTGTGCTTGTTCAAATTCTCCCAAGTTGGAATTTGATTGTTTAAAGTTGCCCACATGAAGATTTTTGCTTTTTGTGGGCACTTTTGCTTCCAAAGGCTTTTCCACCACCATTTGGGAAGTTGATGTAATGGGAGGTTTAAGGCTATATACCCTGCTTTTGGGGTGTATAGGCCAGTTGAAATTTTTTTCCAAACTAGTTCGTCCTCTATGTTAGTTAATCCGATGTGGCTTCTTTTGAGTGCATCTATATAGTTTGTCAAAGAAGTTGCTTGAGGCCCAACGAAGCCGAGGAGGTTTGCATTTTTTTAGCCTTGATTCCAAAAAGTTGTGGTTGGGGGATTGGCTAAATGTGAGAGATAGAAGATACCTTGTCTGTGGAGTTGATCAGTAAGGTCTTCTGGCAGGAAGTGAGAGGTGTCGCTTCCTGGCCAGGGGTCAGTCCCTATTCAGAAACGATTACCTTTACCCACCTTCCACACAAGGTTGTCCCCAACCATTGTAAATGAAGAGATCATTGCTTTCCATATGATCGAGCCAGTTGATGAAGATTTTTGTGGTCTTCTTATCCAATCTTCAATTGTGTCTGGGGGGATATATTTTTGAGCTATAACCAGCGTCCACATGCTAGTGTCTGAGATGAGTCTCCAACAGGCTTTTGCTGCAAGGGCCTTTGGGAAGAGAAAGATATTTTTGAGCCCCCATCCTCCTGGGGATTTTGGAAATGCTATGTTGTCCCATTTTGACCGGGCCTGTGTGTACTTTTCTCTGGATCCTGACCAGATAAAATGTGCACAAATTTTCCTGATTTTTTACAGGATTCCTTTTGGGATCCAAGTTAATGACATCCAATAAACTGGGATGGTTTCAAGTACAAATTTTGTTAGAGTGAGTCTGCCTGCTCTTGATAACCATATGAAGCTCCAGTTGTTTAGTTTTTTTTCTACTTTTTCTATCAGCCATTTCCAATCTTCTTTTTTGTAGCTATTTGGTTTTAGTTGAAAGCCCAGGTATTTTATTCCTTGTGAGATATCTTGCAAAGTGAAAGGAAAGAGTCTTTGGTAAACTTCTTTTTCTTCTTCGCCTAATTCAGAAGTGGATATTGTAGATTTTTGCTCATTTATTATCATACCTGTAGCTAAGCGAAAAGTAGCTAAGATGTTCACCAATGTTTCAACATCTCCTACTTTCCCATTGTAAAAGATGAGAATGTCGTCCACAAATAATAGGAGGGTGATTTTCATTCCTGATGAGACTGAGATTCCTTGAAAGGTCCCTGCTTTGGCTGTTGCCTCTAGGGCTTTACTTAGGCCTTTTGCTACAAAAAGGAAGAGGAGAGGTGACAAAGGACAACCTTGTCTCGGTCCTCTTTTTGACTTGAAGAAAGGGGAGGTTGCCCCATTCATGAGTATTGCGAAGGAAACTGAGGTTAAGCAGGCCATTATCCATTTTATGAAGGGGACATGAAAGCATATGTGGGTGAGTAGAAGACGAATGTAAGTCCACTTTACCCTGTCAAAGGCCTTTGAAAGGTCAATCTTCAGTATTTCTCCTTTTGACCTTGTGGTCTTTAGGCTATGAAGGCCTTCTTGTGCAACCCCTACTGCCTCATGAATTTGTCTTCCTTCAAGAAAACCAAATTGTTCCATTTAGATGGTTTTTGAAAGTAGGGGTTTTATCCTTCGAGCTATGATTTTGGTGATGATTTTGTAAATGAAATTACAGAGAGAAATAGGTATATAGTCATCAAAGGTCTGAGGATCATTTACCTTTGGTATGAGGGCTATAAAAGTGGAGTTGAAGGGTCCATGGATTATGCCATTTGTTCTTGATTCTTCAAATACCTTTAGTAGATCCTTGCTGAGAAGATCATAGAAACCCCTGAAAAATTCGATTGTCCACCCGTCAGAGCCTGGACTTTTGTCTCTCTGAAAGCTTTGTAGGGTTTATTTTAACTCTTTTTTTGTGACTTCAACGAACAAGTCTTGGTTCCCTTGGTCGGTTACAAAACTTGGGAGGTATAAGGCTACCTTTATGATTTCTACAATATTTGTGTTCCTGTCAGCTTTAAAGAGGGACTGGAAATGGTTTTTGCCCAGGTTTGTTATTTCATCAAAATATGTGTAGGGTCTACCTTCCTGATCCTTTAAACTCCAGATTGTGTTTCCAACTTTCCTTCCTTTTGCACAATCTTGGAACAATTTTGTGTTTTCATCCCCTTTTTCCAACCAAGTAGCTCTACTTTTCAATCTCGAAGAATTCTCTTGTTCCAATAGCAAGGTTCTTCTTCTTGCTTCTAGATTTTTTAAAGTTTCTTGGGCGTCATTTGAGAGAAAGGTTGTCTCAGGGGATTCTTGAATAAGTTTGATGTTTTCCTCAATTTTTTGTAATCCCCGTTCTTCTGAGGTTTGATTTTATTTTTCCCAAGGGGTGACCAATTTCTTTAATTATTTGAGATTTGTTGCAAATTGAATGCCTGCAAGAGTTTCCTCTGTGTTTCTAATGGAGGTCCAGTTTGTCCTGATAAGTTGTTGGAAGCTTTCATCTTTTAGCCAGGAGGAATTTAATTTGAAAGGGGCAGCTGGTTTGATGGGGGATCCTTCCAGGTCGAGCCAAACATGTGAGTGATTTGATTCTCCTTTGCTTCCAATCCATTGAGGAAATTGAAAGGGAGTGATGCAAAGGATTTAGAGATAAAAAAAAGATCTAATCTTTTTGCTACTCTAGCTTCTCCTGTCCTCATATTTCTCCAGGTGGGTAGCATTTTTGGTGGAGCCACATCAATTAGTCCTTTTGAGTCGATCAAATGTCTGAAATACGCAACTTGAATGTCTGGGTGGGCGTTAGGACCCCAACTTTTTGCTTCTCCCAAAGAGAAATTTAGGTCACCTCTGAATATTAGTAGTTTAGTGTTCAAAAAAAAAATTGTGAACAAGTTATCCCAGAAAGTATTTCGTTCCGAGTGTGGCCCATAGACGTTTAATAAGGTGAAGCTCTTTTCAAAACCTTCCAAAAGGAAGTCTCCTCCTAAAACATAATCCATTGCCCAGGAATTTTGGAGTTTTGCTTTTTGAGTTTGCCATCTGAGTATTAGGCCCCCCGATCTACCTTTGGGACTCTGACCTAAGAAATCCCAACCTGGGAGCAGTGTGGTGAGCAATTTTGTCGTAGCTTCTTCGTCTAAGAGAGTTTCTTGTAGGAAGATGAAGTCTAGTTGGTTTGTAAGGACCAACCTTTTTAGTGCAAGTTTTTTCGGGGGAACTTGCCAAACCCCTTCAATTGTAGGTGAGGAATTTCATAAGGGGACCCTACCAAGGGTTTTCGCTGCTCTAAGCGCCCCAATTATTGATTTTTGTCGGCTGGAGGCAATATCAACCAAAGCTCTGGATTAAGCCTTGTACAGGTGGGAGTTTCTTCCACGCCCCTTTTTTGTTTTATGGATCTCAAGGTTTGGTCCCAAGCCCTTGTGTTCTGAAATAGGTATGGAGACAATCTTGTTGCAGAGTTGGTATCTGATAATGGAGTCTTATGATTCTTCGAAGGAAGAGTCCTCGGGTGGAGGGTGGGGGAGAGTGTTGTTCTCCGGCTCTGGTAGTGGCATGGAGGGGAAGACGAGAGGGGTGGAGGGACAACAAAGTGGGTAGAGTTCTCAACAAAAAAGATAAATAATTAAATTTAAAATAACTAAATGAAAAGGTATGATAACCTTGATGTTGGCATTGAATGTCACCCCAACAACCTGTAAGAGTTGATCATCAACAAACACTGACTTAAAAAATATTGTTAAACACATATATCTTCCACACAGATATATCTTCAGCACAAACATATCGCCTGCATAGATATATCTTTCAGACGTATGCACAGGCATATGCCATGCACAACCAACACTTAATCTAATTTGAACCCTTGTGTAGATAATTCATATCACTCATCCTCCCGCACTTAGCAACTCCGTACTTTCAATAGTCCTGTAGCACAAATTCTGACCAACGATGTAATTTGCATGATAACTGACTAATTTATGACAATTTCATTTTCTAAGTTTTCGCCATTAATTCTTGATACTTAGTTGAATCCATTTTAAGTAACAATGTTTATTATAAAAAATAAATATATAAAGTGAACAAAATGCTTTTATGCATACGTTTAACTTGAAAATATGTCAATTTCCTTAATGTTGGCATTGAATGTTGCCCTGAAAACCTATAAAAGTTGATAACCAACAAACATTAACTTAAAAAATATTGTTAAACATATATATCTGACACACAAATATATCTTCGGCATAGACATATCGTCTGCACAAATATATCTTATGGACGTCCACACGGGCATTTGCCCCATATAGTCAACGCTTAGTCTAGTTTAAACCCTTGTGCGAATAATTCATATCACTCATCATCCCGCACTCCGACACTTCGCAACTCTGTACTTCTAATAGTTCCATAACATAGATTCTAACCAATGATGTAATTTGGATGATAACTAATTGATTTATGGGAATTTCATTTTCTAAGTTTCCACCACTAATTCTTGATACTTAGTTGAATTTATTTTAAGAACATTGTTTATTATAAAAAAAATAAGTATATAAAGTGAACAAAATGCTTTTATGCATATGTTTAACTAAAAAAATATGTCAGTTTCCTTGATGTTGGCATTGAATGTCACCCTAACAACCTATAAAAGTTGATAATCAACAAACATTAACTTAAAGAATATTGTTAAACATATATATCTTCCTCACAGATATATCTTCCAAACGTTCACACATGCATATGTCTCACATAGTCAAAACTTAATCTAATTTGAACCCTTGTGAAAATAATTCATATCACTCATCCTCTTGCACTCCCGCACTTTGTTTATTATAAAAAAATAAGTATATAAAGTGAACAAATGTTTTTATGCATATGTTTAACTTAAATAATATTGTTGAGTTGAATTTATTTTAATTAAGAATGTTTATTATAAAAAAAAACAAGTAAAAACATTTGGCATAGAACTTAGTAAAAGGAAGTATGCAGAAGTAAAAATGCAGAGGAATCAATGTAACATGTATCGAATTTGGGATGTGGGGGGAGCAATGTAAAGTGTGCAGATGTTAGGATGTGTGGGAAACAATGTAAAGTGTGCGTAAGTTAGGTTTTGCATGAAACAAATAGGGTAGAGTTCCCTGCACAACAGAGGTTCCTTCTACACAACGTTGAAATTGACAATAGTATATCACAAATTGGTTACTAGTACACCTGCTTCTTTAACCAAAGCTCAGAAAAGACCATCTGCAAATGACTGAAGAGATGAAGGACAATCCAAAAGCAGAGCAATTCTAAAACTTCGAACTTAAAAGGAAAATTTCTTTTGTAATCCGAAATAATGGAAAAGAAGACAATGTAAAGGGAAAGGATTGATGTATTGGACAATGTTCAATAATATTGATAATGTTCAACCAATCTTGAAAACAAGTTGTGCACGATAAATCCTACTACATTTTTTAAAATAATTAAATCTAGAAGGATAAATTCTGATGATAGTCAAAATTAAAACAAAATCTGACAATCGAGCAGGTTGCTTAACATAGACAAGGAAAGAAAGGTTGCAAAAGGACCAGACACATCTCTATTGATTTTTCACAATATGATACAAAATTTACTAATCATAGCATAGAGTTCAAAATATCATTTCGTGGAATGAAACTCAATGGCAAAATATACACAAAATATGATATTTCATTGAAAAATGATAAAGAGTGAACACAAACTTGAAAATTATATTTGAAACTCAAAGTCTAGAAGATCAATAACCATGTATGCCAAAACAATACCTTGGCAAGGCCAAAAAATATACAATTGTCTTTTCAATAATCTCTATAAATGTCAAAACAGTTCTTTGGCAAACTCAAAAAAAAAAAATTGTCTTTTAAATAAGGTCTGTAAAAAGTGAAGGCGTTTGTCCAAATAGATTGGGATTGGGGCTCCCATGGACCATAAAATAGAAGAAAGACTTGGAACAAAGAAAGAAAGATAGTTAGAAAGTGGTGTTAGGTCTTGACAAAACATAGAAGAAGCAATTTTGAGGTATTACCAAGTGAGGAAAGAAAAGAAGAGCAAAAGTAGATGTGATGCTTGCTTGAGTACTTACCAAGAAGGAAATGTTTTGTTGCTCTAGTTTCTATGTTGTTGGTATGTATCTGCCTTTATAAGAGTTGTTACTTTGGACTCATGTTGAACTGTCTCTGGTGGTTATTCTGGGTTAACAATATGTTTCAGTGCGTTCTTGACCCATTGACCAATATACTCTTTGATTGGCGGGAAGGTTATTTCTTGTTTAACTTGAAGAGAAAAAAGCTCCTCCTCTACTTCTTTGCATTCTAGTTGGAGTCGGTTGATGACTGAGAAGTAGTCTTCATTGTCATTAACAAATGTAACTGCCCACTATTTCAGTTCTCCATCGGGAAATTCCCTAAGTCTCTCGAAGTCGTTAGTTGATGAGGTCTTCATTGTGGCCAAGTGACTATTAAGTTCTTCTTTAGTGATTATGGTTGAATTCATGAAAAGTTATGGGCCATGTTATCCCCTAACCTAGAGATAATTAAGGAGATTATGTCTAGAGGCCCACAGGTCCTGGACATCGAGCACTAAGGGCCATATCGACTTGAGCCTAGCCCTGGAGGGCTCATCCTTCTTCTTTAGCACCTCCATCATGTCTGCAATAGCAACATCCATCCCATTGGCCTGGTCCTTTAGCAGTAGTGGGTCTTGCTCCATGAGGTAATGAGTCCAGGTATCATGGTATGTGTCACTATGATTCTCAAAACATCTGAATATGTGCATTTAATCCTCTTTTGCTTCATGACGTGTGCTTGGGTTTTATGCCTTTTGACTTGTCCATACCTAGGGGGGTGACAGAATGCCCTAGCAAGTTGGTTCCCTTAGGAGTGATTTTCCACTGGGTCGGTTCATGAAAGGCCATCGTCCATTCCCACCATACTCATCACTTTTCATCATCTTCCCTCTCATCCATCCCTTGCATTGGTTTGGGCATTGGGTTTGCCAAGCTAGCAAAGGGTTGTACCTTGCCTTGCGGGAAGAAGGGGCTAAAGGCCCAAGGGGTAAAAGTAGCTGGAAAAAGATAAAATCCAGAAGAAAAAAACCTTCAAATGCTTCGCCCAACGATCCCAAGAAAGCAATAAAAGGCTTCTCGGTAAGAAAAGGGAGGGACCCATAAAATGAATAAACTTAAGACCTAGTTGGAGGATAGGGGGTCTCATCACTTGGCTTGTAGAATAACATAATGTATTTGAGCACTTGTCTGGGAAAGGGGGGTTTCATGCACATGTTTGGATAACTTGATTATTAGATGTGATTGACATCGCTATGATCCCTATGACTTATGATCCCATGGAGGGCATACGTTTTGTTGCTACAGGACCATGCCCAATGAACAGGTACACATGGGGAGATGATTAGCTCAGACCTCCATAGGGCTAAAAGGCCACTAGATGGATGTTAAGACCCCAACCAGGGGCAAACATATACCAGAGGCTTGCACCAGAGAGTGAGGAGGACGTTCCACTAGAGACAGCCTGGCAGGCCTGGACCCAGGGGGATGTTTCCCTCCCACCATGATGTTGGCCCTTGAAGGCCCTTGACGTCACCCAGTTGATGCAACCATCTTGAGGACGACATTGGTTGGCACAAGTGGCAGTTCCAGAGGGGTTTTGAGCCCCAACGTTCCACTTGGAGAGCTAATGTTCCAACAAGGAAGCTAACGTCGCCCTAGGAGGGGCACGATGTCACCCTAGAAAGCTTAGATTAGGGTTTTATTTGACAAATTTATGTAGAATTGGATTTTCTCATGTAAACTGGCCATGTCAACCTTTTTGACCTAATTTTGTAATTAAAGGTCATTTTGATTGTATAAATAAGGGATTTTCCCCTTGTATTTTATCATCATGAGGTCTGAAATTCGGCTCCCTTAGGGTTTATTGGCTGAAATTAAGTGGTGCACAACTCTTGGAGGAGGCTAATTTTGGTATTTTTTGGCATTTTCTTGGTGGAAAGTCTTCAACTAGGCTATTGGCTAGATTATTCTTGGTGAATGTAAGTGAATTTCTGCAATTCTTCTTTACTTTGAATGGTTATAGTACATT
>ML788212.1:116986-142819 GCA_009831015.1 Picea engelmannii | reverse complement strand
TGTTTAGATTATGTTGTTGTGTTCTTTATCCAGAGGAGGAGCTCTTACATGTCTGGGAATTGGAGGAAGACATGACATTGGTAGTGTTTTCCCGCCTTTGTCTTGCTCTGCTTTGCCTTTTTGTAATGGAGGTTATTTATGTAGGCAAGTCATTGTTGCATCCATTGATGTCCATTTTTACAGGTGAATTGTCACTCGTTTCCTCGTCAAATCTCGTGAACAAATTAACATATCTTCTGGATTTTAAGTATTGCAAAAATAGACCCTGGGGGTCAAAACCTCCTAGAGGTTGTGCTTCTTTTTTATTAAATGCACAAAGTGTTTTTTAGACTTCTTTCAGATGCACCAGATTCCTAACCATTATGTTACCAACTCAAAAATGAAACGTAATGAATTGTCTTTTTCTTTTCTTGTCAAATAAAATTCACTAGGTTTTACATTGTTGGCAAACTTCTGCGACAAAATATCTATCGTAGACAAACATAGGGAGTAGAAGGTGTTGATGACCATTTTGGTCAACATTGTTTAGCTGACAAAGCATTGCCAGGCTACCCTTCAATTCATATTGCTTGCGCAAGTAGTCTACACCCTCGCTTAGTGCTACTACACATTTCAAAGAAGATCTCTTCAAATATTTCACCATTTGAGAATTTGTTATATGTTATGATGAGTATTTTTTAATGGCTAAACAATGATGGTCATTGGTTAGTTTTGAAATTTCACAGGTTACAAGCTCTGAGATAAACTCAAGTTTATTACAAGCATTCGACAAAGATGATATGGTACTTGATAAAGTTGTTAAGGCTCATGAATTATCTCAAATTTGGCTCCCATTTCTCATTTCTTACGTACCATTTTTTGCTCTTAAGTAAGACATTAACACCATATATTGTAAACCCTTATATTACCTTTGTTCTCATATACGTCACCTTACCCATAATCCTATGTTATCCTATTTTCTCGCCCTTCCAACAAAATTTTTAATAAAAAAAAAATGAACAATTACCACAAGTTCTCTCCTATATAACAAGCCCAATATACTACTTATATTTAAGTGTCTCACTTTTCCAAAGATATATGTGAGGGCTCACTCTCCATATTTTAATTAAGACAAAGTTTATTCCACGTTCTTCTTTTGAAATCATGACTTTGGTCTAATACCAGCTGCCTTTTGGGTTATAACTTTAACATTGTTCCATGCCAAAAGTGAAGAGATATATTATTATATCTTTATCACCCAAAATAGCTCTGACTTCCACCATATACCACTATGTCACTTTATGCCCTCTCATATTAAAGTATTGCAGCAAAAGGACTTCATTATTTGGATGTATGACTCTCATGCAAATTGGGTTTATGATTATATTGGTGGAATCGAAGGTTTAAGAATGATGCTTTAAATGCTGGAATTAGTCGTCCTAATGGAATTAACACTTCTCATGGTCTCAACGCAAGTATCCAGAATGGTGAGTCGACCAGCAGACAAAGTAAAATGTTTTTTAAAGGGGACATGTTATTTCTTGATATAGATTCCTTGTTTTCAAAAATGTACCAGGGCAATTCACTGTACGAGCAATGAAATACCTGCGGGTGAGGTATATGGAGAGAGGACGATTTTAGCTATAGAAACTCTGATATTTTGATTTGTCATTGATAAATATTCTTACACTTTGAGAGAGAAATCTTCATCTCAAATGTTAATGCTAAACTTCATTGATTATCGAGAACATGACACTCTCAAACTTGAGAAGCAAATTAGCATTGTTGTTGGAAGACAATCTTATGTAATCAAATTAGAATCAATATGGGAGTGCAGAGAAATTAGATGTATTTTAAGTCTGATTTTTCAGTACTCATCAGTTTGCTCTTATGTAGATAGTTGCCTTGAGTTTCACCAACATTGCCCCATTAAAAATCCAACTTGATTTTTTTTTTTTGTTCTTCTTTTGTGTTTGGTTGTTCTATGATGTAACATACTATCCTAGATAATTAAAGACTAGAACTCTGGTCCAAGTCTACGTAGAGGCTTGAAAGCTTCAAAAAAATCCAAGGAAATATATGGCCGTTTCATTTAAAAATATATATTAAACTCTTTTGGCTCTGAAAATACTTTCTTTATTGTTCTAAATTTCACTTCATTTTCTTTCAACGTCAAGTTTTAAAAATACAAAATTACAAACCACACAAATTCATTCACTTTTGTAATTTTATGTATATAATGTTTTTATTTATTTTCTTCTTATTAGTTTAATTTTCTTTTTAACTAACATGTAACATAAGAAACTTTAAAGAGATTAGTAATTGTGTGTGGAGCAGTCAAGGGCATCAGGTCAACAATGGCAGACTCTCATTCACAGTCGAGAATCCTTGACTTAGAAGGATTACAGGAGATAAACTAGTCTTTAAGAGTTTGGGTCTGGGGTGATTAGACATGGCATGTTATCGCTCAGACCTTTTGTTTCCTGTTGGCTCCTTTCCCCAGCTTGGTCCCCTTGTTTTGTGTCTACTTCTTTAACCCTTCAGTATTTTTTTATCCTTTTTCGGTTACTGAACTGAGCTTGGTTTCTGGTCTGTGTCTTGTGTTGGTCTCGTAACTGTTCACTGACCGATCTTTTGACTGTTTTTTAAACTTTTCTTGTATGGTTCTAAGCAACGTTTGGCTCTATGGATTCCGGGAAGAACGTTGACCTCCTCAAAGACATCAAGTCACTTATGAACCCGTTGGATGAGATAAAGTGGCATAGAGAATGTGTATTCAAAACAACAGACGTTGCAGGAAGGCACTCTGTCATTCCCTCTCATCTGAATACTTCGTCTTCCCTTCCTACTGATGTTTTTGCTCCCTACCTGGGCCCACTTCCAGGTTTCGCCTCGACTTATGCTATTCCACACTCTAACTCTCTTGCCGGTGGTACACAAAATACTCGTCCCTAGCAGAACCCGGGGCTTTTTGAGCTTGTTTCACACCAAAGAAGAGTTGAACAAAAGAACGACTCGACCTCTGCTATTCCACACTCAAACTCTCTTGACGGTGGTACACATAGTACTCGTCCCCAACAGAACCTAGGGCTTTTCAAACCTGTTTCATACCAAAGAAGAGCTAAACTAAAGACATCTGTGACCGATATACCATTTTACCCTCACTTTAAATCTTGTCAGATTAGGACTCAGAAACGAGTTTGGAAGCCAAATAAGCGAGTTCGGAGAATGGTTCTCGGGGACGATGTGGGTCTTGAAGATACTTGCAGAATGGTGTTGTGTGGACTGGTTGGTCGAATAGGCTATTCCTACCTAGCAGACAGATCTATCTCGGATTCGGTGTTACAGAACTGGGTTCCTATCCTTGGATATGATCCAGAGATACTTTACCTTACAAAAGGTTGGTTGGGATTCATATACAATTCTCGGGAGGACGTCTCTCTTCTACTGAACAAGTTTTGGGTGCTAGGTAGGAGTAGTCTTATGCTGAAAAGGTGGAGGATAGCAGTTGACCCAGCAACTGAGCACTTTCAACACAGACATCTATGGGTACTCTTTCCGAGACTGCCATTGCACTTCTGGAATGAAGGGGCATTTAAGGCCACAGGGAACACTTTGCGGCATTACATTGCACTGGATTCTTCGTCACTATCAAACACTACAAGGAAGATGGGGATGATTTTTGTGGAAATAGATATTCATGAGGGACTCCTATAAGTTCTAGACATTGAATGGCATGGGTGACACATTAAACAAAGGCTAGACTATCTGGGTATCCCCTTCAGATGAAGCTGGTGTCACTGTACATGACACCTCCGTAGGGATTGCAGTGGTAAAGTGAGTGAGGAAAAGTCTGAAGATACCTTGTTGCAGGAAGATCCACCAGAATATATGATGGAGGTGGATTCTCAGGGTGATGTACCAATTCCCAGTCTAGCAAGAACAGTGTCCCCCCCTGGAGACTTTAGACACACTATCGAGTAAGTTGCATTTCTTCTGCCCTTCATTTTTTTCTTCATTAATTTTGTGGGAAAATGAAGCCTTGGATAAGTCAGGCTGGTTGTTTCGTTCTACTTCTCGCGACATTGTGTTTACGGGAGGAGGCTCTAACCCATCCTCTCCTGCTAGGGTTACAATGTCACCAGCACATGAAGTTGGAAAGTCTCTCAATTTGACTTCTATTATTACTATTGGTACATGTTCAGATCCTTCCTCTCGTCCCTCTACTTCTCCCCTGCCTATTAATATTTTTTTCACTGGTTCTGGCTCGGCTCCTTCTCACCTTCCCATTGATTCTCCTATGCTTCCTTTCAATCATTTGGCTTTACCGAGGGACTCAGTTCCCATTCACTCTTCTTCTCACCCTGAGGTTATTGAAACAGTCATAGTGCCTGGTTTTAGGGAACTCGAGGAGGAGGCTTTTGACCTTAACTTGGTGCTTGACTCATTGGTACCTATTGGTAGGGAGATTAAAGAAGCTACATTACTTCCTACTTACTTGGGGAAGAGGGTACTTGAACCCACGAGATCATCAGAGGCAACTAGTTCGAAGTCCAAGCCGGTTCGAGAGTGGAAAAATTTTGCGTGGTCTAGGGGTATAGCTTTAGAAATTTCACCGATTAAAACTAGAAGCTGTCAGAAAAAACTTTCACAATCTACTGAAAAGACTACAGAGATTTCTACTTCATCCACAGACAATGGGCCTCTTAGAGCAATGAAAGTCCTAGCGAGGGAAAATTAATGTTATTGCTCTCTCTGATTGTAAGAGGGATTGGGGGCACCCTCAAAGCTACCTCCTTCCGTCGTTTGATGGATCAAACGAAACCTGAGATTGTATTTTTTCAAGAAACTCTGGTTTCCACTCAGAAAGCCATGGATTTATTCCTTTGTTTTCGCCCCTCCTGGGCTATTTTCTCAATTAATTCGGTGGGTACTTCTAGGGGTCTTCTTGTGGCTTGGGACCCAAGTTTATTTGAATTGACTCCCTTTCTCTCAGTGGGGGGCATTTTGCTAATAGGTAGGAGTATTTTAAATAACCGGGAGATTACATTACTAAATGTCTATGGCCCATGCTCAGCCAGAAAAACATTCTGCATTGCAGTGGAAGACAATGGCATTTTATCTATTAAAAATTTGATCATGGCTGGGGATTATAATATCATTCTTAACTCTAAAGAGGCTTGGGGAGGGGCACGTTCTAGAATTATTGATGATTATTTTAGAGACATTTTCGCCTCTAAAAATCTCATAGACATCAAGCCACCAAAGCTGGTGCCTACATGGCGAAATGGTCGATTGGGATAGAATGTGATTGCAAGGCAACTAGACAGGGTTATGATTGCAGAATAGCTACTTTCAGAAATCGGCTTCTACAGGACATGGGTTGAATACCCATTTTTCTCAGATCATGCACCCATATGCATACAGTTGGAATTACCGCGAAGTTCAAGAGCTATCCTTTTAAATTTAATGCCCAATGGCTCGATGAAAAATATTTTGCAGACATTGTCACCAAGGTTTGGAAAGATCCAAGGTTCCTTACCGAAAACAACAGTCAAAGGAGAATCGTTTGGAAATTACAAGTTTTGATTTTTTTTTACAAAGAACTGGTATAAAGAAAATATAAAAAGGAACAAAGCGAGGATGTTAGTGATGGAAGATGATATAAAGGATTTCATAAATATACTGACGGGGGATCCAAATAATCAAGACATTGAGTCTACGTTGAGACAACTAGAAATGGAGAGGAATGCATTACTTTGTCATGAGGAAGAAAAGTGGAGATTGCGTAGTAGGGCCCTTTGGCTGGATAGTGGTGATAGCAATACTAAATACTTTCATAACATTGCCTCCCGCAACAGAGTTAAACAATTTATTTGGGATATCAAAGCTGAAAATGGAAAAACTGTCAATGACCGAGCATTATTAAAGAAAGAAACTGCCATAAACTTTAAGAATTTTTACAAAGGGCCAATCAACCAGGATATCGCTGAGCAATGTAAGTTGGTTGACTACTTTCCACAGATGATAGATGAGGAAAACTCAAGAGTTTTATACAACCTAGTTACTATTGAAGAGTTGAAGCATGTGCTCTTTCTTTTTAAAAAGGAAAAGAGCCCGGGCCCGGATGGGTGGACCGCAGATTTCTTCATATCCTTTTTTGATCTGGTGGGGGAGGATTTGCTAGCAATGGTTGAAGATTCGAGAAGACTTCGATCCATTGTTGGAGGCTTAAATTCTACCTTCCTGACCCTGATTCCAAAGGTGAATAAACCTTCAACCTTTGACGATTATCACCCTATTTCACTCTGCAACTTATGTTATAAGATTATTTCTAAAATTATTGTCAATCAATTGAAACATTTGCTCTCTGAAACTATCTCCTTTGAACATATGGGTTTTCTTAAAGGCAGACGTATTCAGGATGTTATTGGCATAGCCCATGAGAGTCTTCATAGTATAAAAAAAATAAAATTGAAATCCCTTGTATTAAAGTTGGATCTAAGGAAAGCGTACAATTGTATTGACTGGGACTTTCTTAGACTAATCCTTCTCAAAGTTGGAATGGGGCTTCAGGTGACAAATTGGATAATGTCATGTGTCACTTCATCATCCTTTGTTGTTCTTATTAATGGGGAGGCCACATATTTTTTCAGAAGCGAAAGGGGAGTCAGACAGGGCTGCCCATTATCCCCCCTCCTATTCATCCTGGTGATGGAAGGACTCAACTTATTATTGAAAAGTAGTTTTGAGGAAGGACATATTTCGGGGATCAAGGTTTCTAGAATGACAAGAATTGTGCATCTCCTATTTGTGGATGATGTCCTCATCATGTCAAAGGCTAGCTTGTCGGAATGGCAAGTGATCGCTAGTCTTATCAGTCGCTTCTGCAAAGCCTCGGGGCTGTCAGTGAATCAAACGAAATCTACTATCCATTTCGAAGGAATATCAGATCTTGAGCTGAATCCTTTTAAAACCTTTCCACCTTACACTTTTAGCGATCTTTCCCTAGGTTTCCATTATCTAGGTTATTTCTTGAAGACAAGAGCACAACGCGCAACAAACTGAGACTAGTTGGTTACTAGGGTCTCAAATAAGATCAATTTATGGGGCAACAGATGACTATCGTTGGGGGGGAGATACATATTGTTAAAATCGGTACTGGAAGGACAAAATGTATATTGGATGTCCATGGAAGCTCTGCCCAGAACTATTTTAAATAAAATTAGAAAATTGTTGTTTCAATTTTTATGGACTGGTCACTCGAAAGCTCAGTTGTACCATCTTTGCAGATGGGAGATCCTCTCCAGACCAAAAAAGCTTGGGGGATGGGGATTCTGTAATCTCTCTCTCTTCAATCTGGCACTGATTGCATCAACACTTTGGAGGGTATTAACCCAACCTAGTATCTGGCAGAAGGTGATTAAATAAAAGCATTTACAAAATGTTACTCTCATAAACTGGATTAGACAGTCATCACATCAATGCACTTCGGCTTCGAGAATATGGACAAGTCTCAGGCGCGCGCTACCAGTCATTAACCATTGGCTTAGTTGGTATCTTGGTGTTGGCCAATAAATCACTATGGGTCGCGACGGGATTTTGGGCATGGGGGATAGATCAATCCTCTCCGAGGAGCTTATATCCTCACTAAAGGAAAATAATGTTTCCACATTGGCACAAGCATCAACAGAAAGGAATCATGTTACTTTTGTTGAGTTTGTAGGTGTAGCGAGGACTTGGGTTTATTGGGTGCACACGCCATTGAATGGAACAATTATACAATGGATATTTGTCATGCGAGGATTACCCTCTAGGAAGGCGTAGAGGAAAAACTATTGTGGAATGGAGGCGAATCATCCGGAAAGCTCTCTGTCAGGAATTGTTACAACACAATTCTATCAACACAGACATTACCGATCATGAGCGGGTGGAAGATTAACCTCTGAAAGTGGCAATTATAACTAAAAATTATCCTATTTTTTGGATGGTTGTTGATTACAATATTCTAACATGGGACGTCTTACAAAAAAAGGGGTGGGTGGGCCCGGGGTATTGCTACCCGTGTAGAGAAGYCGTTGAAGATAGTGCCCACCTTTTCGTCCACTGTCAATTTACACAGGTGGTCTGGACATTTTTCTTATCATCTCTGAAACTGAATTATTCATGGAATGGCCAGAACTTAAACGATTGTATGAAGAATTGGCTTCAGAACAAAGMAACATCCAAGAAACTACTAGTTTTGTTGAGCTGGTTCTTATGGAAGGAGCATAATCAATCTTTGTTCGAAGGGAAGGTACCCTCTGTTGGCTCCGTTGTCTACAAGACGTTAAATTTGCTCACTTACATTCCAACAGAGTTTAAACCGAAAACATTAAGACTGAGTCTGATTAACCGATTAAATGGATTCACATTGACTTTTTTCGATGGGGCATCCATAGACGAGGGAGCAAACTGTGGGGTAGGGTGATTTGTGAAGAGAGTGAATGCTCCGGATGTTAGATGGATATTCAATTGCGAAGAAGGATCCAATATAAAGGTTGAATTAGTTGGAGTGTGGGCAACCCTTTTCATGGAAAAACTTCTGGATATTCACCATATTCAGTTGCTAGGGGACTCCAAGGTGGTCATCGATTGGCTGTATCAAAAAGGAAAACTACATGCTACAAAAATTGAAGGTTGGAAGCGTAGATTTCGGGTTCTAGCGACATCGTTCCATGGTATCTACTTTCAACACATTTTCAGGGAATCAAATGAGAAGGCTGATAAATTATCAGAACGAGCACTCTTGGCGCCGAAAGGAAGATTGATATATTTCAACTGGGACGGGGAAATTGAAGGTCCTCAGTTTTTAAATTTTTTCTAATAAGTCTTAATCCATTTTTGTTGGAATGACTGTTTTGTTTTTGAGATGGAATGAGAGATTACCTCTCTTGTTTTTAGGGTTCAACGATACTCTTTCCTCTTTATTATATCTTGGATGGCAGATCAATATGAGGATTATCTTTTATTCATGTATTAGGAAGTTGAGATAGGAAATTTGGAGAGTGTAGATTGGTCTCTAGACCAGTAATTCTGGTGTCATTAATCCATGAACTGTCGATGTAAAAAAATTATTTATTAATATAATTTGAGCTATTTTTCTACTGAAAAATAACTAACTTGTAACATTAAAAGAAAAAACAAAAAAATCAAAGCAATACTAACATGTTTCTTTTCTTTAAACATTTCAATGTATTTTCTTTTTTATTTACTTTTCTAATTTTAACTTTTTCAACATTTAAAAGGAAAACTTCTTTTTTATTTACTTTTCTAATTTTAACTTTTTCAACATTTAAAAGGAAAACAAAATAAAAATTCATTGCACTTTGTAATTCTTGTAAAAGTTTACCATTTTAATTTTCTTTTAAATATTCCATTGTATCACTCACTTAAAAGGCAAAATCATAAAAAATTAATAAATCCAAGATCATGCAATAAATACTTCAATTCTTGTAACTTAGGGTTAGGTTAGTTCAACTTTCTTTTAAAGCTTTCTACTTTATTTAATTTTCATTTCACTCATATAGAAGTACAAAGTATTAAAATATAATATTCATTCTTAGACTTCTATATTGTTAGAGTCTAATGTGTTTTATGTCTAGGCTATGAAATAGGGTGACTATTCCCACATCTTCTTGGTTTAACCGATCAAGAGGTTTGAGATGTTGGTGTTGGGAACTTCCTAGTTCTTCGACATCAACATAAGGGGATTTTCTTGGCAACCATACAACCGGACGCATGTATGGCTTTCCTCTTGAATTCAAACTCCCTTTCCGTTGAGAAATCCCTCAGCTTCCTGAGTTATTCTCTTGGGCTCTGCCCCAACCAATATGTGTTTGAACTATCTAACAAAATTATCTTGAACAATGTAAAAATTGAATCGTTCTTTATGTTTGCATAGCACCAGGTGCAATAATTGGACTGGTTCGTTCTGTATATATACACTCGCTTTAACAAGGAGACTACCAAGACATTGCAATAGACAATTGCAAACACTAGATATGCGGTCATAAAAAAAAATTTCAATCCTTAAGTAATTGCTCAACTGAAAACAAAGTTTATATGATATCATCTATGTCCAGTCAAACATGGCATCCCTCCGAAATGTGAAGTACAATGCATACAGTGTTGATCTGGGTTTGTGTGAAGTCAATTGTCGCCCGACTACATGCACAAACAACCATGAAAAGTCCCAATATGGCTCTTGTAGCAAAGTTATATCAATTGCTGAAAGATCGGTCTACATGTTTGCAGACAGTAGCATAAATTCTCTCAATATATTGGAATCGCTTGCCTGAGAGGCTAGGAATGCGTTTTCTTCCGCAACCTTAATAGATTTATTTGCAGAAGGAAGATGAAGCATTTTGTTGAACACCTTGGGAGTAAGCATGACTGGATTCTTTCCTTTTGTTGTGACCTTAATCATTCTTGTACTGGAATTGAACCTTCAAGCACACTAGGACACAAGTTCCTTGAAGTCGAAAACCTCAGGTACGCAACCAACATTGACAATCCTTGTGGTCCAAAGTTTGTCCATTTGCTTTTCGTTTGCACTCTTGTTCAAGAAACACTTGTAGGTGGTAGACCAATGGAAATTCTTATCATAAATTTATTTTTCACTCTTGTTCAAGAAACACTTGTAGGAGGCAAAACATGGTTGAGTTTGGGTTGTGTCATTGAGGGAATTTGTTTATTTGCTTAAGTCTGTTGTATTTTAAGTCCAATTTTTCAGTACTAATCAGTTTTCTCTTATGCAGGTAGCTGCCTTGAGCTTCACCGACATTGTTGCGTTAAAAATCCAACTTGATTTTCTTCTTTGTTTCTCTTCTATGCTTGGTTGTTCATTGTATGATGTAACATACCATCTTAGATGGTTAAAGAATAGAACTCTGGTCGAAGTCTACGCAAAGGCTTGAAAGCTTCAAAAAAATCCAAGGAAATGTATGGGGGTTTCATTTAAAAATAAAGATTAAACTCTTTTGGCTCTGAAAATACTTTTTTTTATGTTCTAAGTTTCACTTTCTTTCTACGTCAAGTTTTAAAAATACAAAATTACAAACCACACAAATTCATTCACTTTTGTAATTTTATGTATATAATGTTTTTATTTGTTTTCTTCTTATTAGTTTAATTTTCTTTTTAACTAACTTGTAACATTGCAAGAAAACACAAAAATATCAAAGCAATACTAACATGTTTCTTTTCTTTAAACATTTCAATGTATTTTCCTTCTTATTTACTTTTCTAATTTTAACTTTTTCAACATTTAAAAGGAAAACAAAATAAAAATTCACTGCACTTTCTAATTCTTGTAAAAGTTTACTAATTTTAAGTTTCTTTTAAGTATTCCATTGTATCACTCACTTAAAAGGCAAAATCATAAAAAATTAATAAATGCAAGATCATGCAATAAAGATTTGAATTCTTGTAACTTAGGGTTAGGTTAGTCCAACTTTCTTTTCCATCTTTGTACTTTCTTTAATTTACATTTCACTCATATAGAAGTACAAAGTATTAAAATATAATATTCATGCTTAGACTTCTATGTTGTTAGAGTCTAATGTGCTTTATGTCTAGGCTACAAAATAGGGTGACCATTCCCGCCTCTTCTTGGTTTAGCCGACCAAGAGGTTTGAGATGTTGGTGTTGGGAACTCTCTAGTTCTTTGGTATCAATAGAAGGAGATTTTCTTGGCAACCATATAACCAGATGTATGTATGGTTTTCCTCTTGAATGCAAATTCCATTTCCGCTAAGAAATCCCTCAGCTTCCTGAGTTATTCTCTTGGGCTCTGCCCCAACCAACATGTGTTTGAACTGTCTAACAAAATTATCTTGGACAATGTAAAAATTAAATCGTTCTTTATGTTTGCATAGCGCTAGGTGCCAGAATTGGAATGGTTCGTTATGTATATTTATACTCGCTTTAATAATGAGAGTATCAAAGACATTGCAATAGACAATTGCAAACACTAGATATGCGGTCATAAAAAAACTTTCAATCCTTAAGTAATTGCTCAACTGAAATCAAAGTTCATATGATATCATCTATGTCCAGTCAAACATGGCATCCCTTTGAAAGGTGAAGTACAATGCATACAGTGTTGACCCGGGTATGTGTGAAGTCGACTATTGCCCAACTACATGCACAAACAACCACAGAAAGTCCCGGTATGAATCTTGTAGCAAAGTTGTATCAATTGTTGAAAGGTTGGTCGACATGTTTGTAGATGCTAGCATAAATTCTCTCAATATATTGGAACCGCCTACCTGAGAGGCTAGGAATGTGTTTGCTTCCGCAACCTTAATAGATTTATCTACAAAAGGAAGATAAAGCATTTTTTTTAACACCTTGGGAGTAAGCACAACTTGATTCTTTCCTTTTGTTGTGACCTTAATCATTCTTTTCCTGGAATTGAACAACCAAGCACACCAGGATACAAGTTCCTTAAAGTCGAAAACCTCAGGTACACAACCAGCATTAACAAGCCCTATGGTCCAGAGTTTGTTCATTTGCTTTTCTTATGCACTCTTGTTCAAGAATCACTTGTAGGAGGTAGATCAATGGAAATTCTTGTCCTCTTTGGCTAGTGAATTGACAATATCACCACAAAAGCACTGGGTTCTTCTTTTATTTCCCATTCAACTAATTTTTAAATCAACCTGACATAGGTGAAGTTATGAATAATAGATTATCGAGCTCAATTTTCTTTGAATCCAACTGCATGATGTGTATTTACTAGGATGTCCTTTCCACACATATGAACTATCTTTGGAAGATGTGTAATCATAATTAGAAACCATTAAGTAGCTCATATAACAGTGGGACATTTACTTTACATTATTCTTGATCGTCACCCTTTCTTCATAAGTTGCACCAAATCAACTTGTCATAAAAGCTTCGGTTTTCGTGGAGATTACATGAGTTGTTAGAATTTGTGTTGCAAAAGTATTGGATGTGCAAATGATGTGAATTGCAGAACATATGCATGTGCCATATGCGGAGATACGATGGTAGCAAAAGAATCGACACAAGGTGGAAAATGGTTAAGTAAAGAGGCTTTTGATGACGAGTTTTTTGGAATATGGTTACATCTTGAGTTAGTACATGGTCTACATCGCGAATGTCTACAACTTCAATACCAATCATCAATTTACAGTCCTTGTCATTTGACAGTTTATATGAAGTTAATGTCCATGTCATATTATTTAAGTTTAAGAAGCAAGTTTGTCCATCGACCTTCTCTAAATTGTTGTTGAAACAATATTGTTACTAGAGGGTGTGCTACATGGGCTATCCACACAAGAATGTTATTTTCTTTTTCTATTTGCTACACGTGTGTTTTTTTAAATGCACTTTGATATACGTGAAAGTTATGAATAGTACATTACGAAGGTCCAATTGTTTTAAGGCCAAGTGCATATGGCATATTTATTAAAATTCCCTTTCCACACTTGACCTAGATATGGGATATGAGAAATGATTAATACAAGGCATTGGACAACTCGTAGAGAACCGCGACATTTATTTCGCTCAACTGCTAAATAGCCTTTGTTTTTTCACAAATTCGAGCAAATCTACGTGCCATAAACGACTTGTTTATCGTGCAAATTATGTTTCTTATCAAAATCCCCAGTGTCGAACTATTGCAATGTGAAAGTGAGGAAGCGCGAGACTGGGAGAGATGCTCTTTTATCCTAACTACCATTATTTTGCAAATGTTATATAAAATTCTTGTGTCAATGGCTTGTGTCTCAAAAATTTCATTATCAAAAAGTGTTTTCTATGTAGTGATTATTGACAGTTTGTACATTGCCTTGTGTTAGTTGTATACACGATGCTCGACTAGCAATATCTTTTGCATGTGTGCACTTCATCGGGGATATTTACAATTTTAATACTAGTTATCGATTCACAGTTTATGTCATTTAATAGTCTCGACAAAGTGGATCTCCATGTCATATTATTGAAATTTGGCAAGAGAGTTTTCCTAATGGCGTTCTTCAAATTGTCTCTAAAGCAATATTGTTACTGGATGATGTGGTACATAAGCTATGCAGACAAAACTGGTGGTTTCTTTTTCTATCTGCTATACTTGTGCTTTTTCGATGGACTTTGATATACATGAAATCTATGAATAATACATCACGGAGGTTGAATTGCTTTATTCCAAAGTGCATGAGGAGTATTTACTAAAATTTCCTTTCCACTCCTGAATTAGATACAAAATACGGGGAATGATAAATAGAAACCATTAACCAAGCAATAGGAAAGCCCGACATTCACTTGGAAATGGTCCTAAATAACCTTTGTTTCTTGGCAAATCCGATCAAATTAACATGCAATAAATCACTTCCTTATCGTGTAAATCAGGTGTGTTGTCAGAAACTCGGGTGTATAACCATTGCAAATGCAAAAGTGCAGAAGTGCAGGACTGTGGGATGATCATTGGTATGAATGATCCACACATGGCTTGAAAATAGAATTAGAACAAGTGGTGACTATGTGGAGCATACATCGATGCAAAGTGTCGATGTGTGGAAGATATAGGTATGCAAAATGTGGAGATATGGTCACAATAAGGGGCTTCACACAACATGAAAAATGGTTAAGTAAAAAGGCTTTTGACTAAGGAATTTTAAAAAGATATTAGGTTGACAGAAGAATTTGATACAAGATTTACATTCATAATTTTATACTGGAGTAACGGGTACATGGGCTATTATGACAAAAAAACTTTCGTTCTTTCGAAAATCTCCAAATTTGATGTGTTTTCATTTTGCAATTTGTCGTGTTGCATGTAGGATTTTAATACGACCATATTTTTGCAGTGCGCACAACCATATCTTCAACATTAGTGCAGTCTGCACAGATGTCTCAAGCACATGCAAGAGTCTGGTTTATTTCTAGATTTTGTGCACAAAATCCATAATTGGTCCATCTGCATATGCGCATATGCACGCCTATGCACTTATGAATTTCGTACAACTATATATTTATCGCTCCCGCATTCCACACATGTGTATCTCCACAAAGATGAGACTTATTCTACTGTCAATAACTGTTCGGAGAATTCAAACAACTCCATGCACTATAGTCTCACAGTCTCACACTTCCACACTTCTAATACTTCTGATATTTGCAAAATGACTTCTATTTGCAATCCACTCAACATAGTGGAACTTGCATTTTAACTGATTACCTATATATGTAAATTTAGGAACCATCATAATGTGGACCAAGAAAAGTTATTATTGTTGGACACACCGACCACATTGAGAATGGGGGGGGGGTGAATCAATGTAGGGCTCTTTTTACTCCTTTACAAAAACACCTTAGTTAACAATCACCATTTACTCATCATTCATTACTTTCATTTATAACAAGTTATATGTAAACATATCTCAACAACAAATATCATAAATAAGCCATCACCACGGGGAACACAAGGAAGAAAATATATATGTATAAGTTTCTTTTATATTACGAACTACAATCCTTGGGGGTTTTTCAGCAACAACTGAATAGAGTAACAACTCGATAAGAGCACTGACTCTCAATGCAAGACTTGTCTTGAAAATCTCAGCACCAACTAATAAGAGGAATCAATCCTCAACATATACCAATATGTCAACAGGTACATGACTTGTTTATACTACGACCCACGTATGTACACGACCTGCCTATACTGCAGTACACATATGTACACGCCCTGGCCCACTGTCAGCCTGCGTACACTTTCATAAATTAGGGTTTCTGAAACTTCAACCTTCTGGCCCTTCAGACCCTTTTTGCCTTTGTCACATCCACGTTTGATCTTGTCACTGCACTCTGCCTTTCACTGCCCAATCTGTACCATGACCAATCACAAACATATCTATGTCATCCAACAACCTATGCATGCTCCTCGTGTATACGTAATTACAGATCATGGACATCTCTCAAACAAAACTGAACTACTCAACCAACCAACTACCATATTCAGACATCAATACAACCATACAAAGAATGCCTCAAGCATTCACCATACCATGAGAAAATCTAAGCATGAAGACAACATATAACCATACCATATCTTCTGTAGCATATTTGAACCAATAGACCACTGTTCTGGGAACTTGTTTTAGACTTCAGGAACCCGACACTAACACTTTCTCAAGCTTCTATGACTTTTCCCTCATGTACGCTCCCTATTATATGCCAACCCGCATATGTATGCACCCTATTATACAGATAGACCGCATACATATGCACCCTATTGCATTGATAGTCCACATACATATAAAAAACTAGGGTTTTTCAGTATTTTTGAAACTTCGAAACTTTCACCGTCAATACCTCGGACTTATGAAACTTCTGATGCGTTCATGAGTACCTGCAATGAATATTCCACCAAGAATAGATCTTCAATATGCTCAAGAGATACCTTTCATAAGAGACCCTTTCTCTCTTATTTATACTTCTCCAAGTAGCTTCCTCATCTAACCAACTCTAACCAACTTCCTTCTTTTAGGGGCTAACCCACTTCTGACTTCTTCTACTTTGTTCACTTCTAACCCAGTTCCGACTTCTTCCACTTTGTTCACTTCTAACCCACTTCCGACCTCTTCCACTTTGTTCACTTCTAACCCACTTTGCTACAAATAGTGAATTCTCCACTTCTAGTTGCAACTAATTTATTTTTAATTGTTTTCTTGTTGCAACCACTTAACCCATGACTAACCACTTTGACTTGTCAACTTTATTCTAGGAACTTCTAGAATAAATTTGACTTCTTTGACCTTCCAGGGGCTTCTAGACAACACATGAGGGTTCTCCAATTTTACATGGCCATAACTCTCTAACCGTGAGGAGTTATGTGATGTTCCACATATCACCAGAAATGGCATGACAAGCACTATCCATATAGAATAGTCTCATTTACAAATTCATGGATCTTCATTACAATATTCCACAATAAATCATTGGGTTCCACACATCTAGGATGACTCAACCACTTAACCATTTGGACTTCACAAAGCGTCTTCCCATGAAGGATTTCACCATAAGGGGACCACTTTGGAGTTCATCCATTTGGTACTTCCTATTCAACCATGACTTCACATCAATGATACAGCTTCTTCCTATCAACCAACACGTCATTTTGACACCACTTGACATCAATCCTTTGACATGAATTACATCTATGCCAACATAAGACATCAATCAATACATCAATGATACGATGACAAGACATCAACTCTTTGACATCAATTACAACATACTGCAATAATTATAGTTGCTAGTTGTTTTCAGTTCTATTCGATTGTGTAAAAAATTTCTTAAACCCCAAACCGGTTTCAAGTCTCAATAAAGTGTCACTATTTAATGTCCAACCCACATATATTTCTCTGCTAAAAATGTAAATAACATAAACAAGAATTTATGACAGGAAATAAAAGGATTCGTTTACAACAATATAGAACAAAAATAAATGCTCACACCCAGAAAAATATGACTCGGATATTTTTGGGCAAATATCCCCTGGAAAAACCCACAAGGGGAAAACCAGTGAAAAAGGGATTTTTTATAATTTCATATCTTAGAGAAATTTTCTTTTACAACATAGTACATCAACAATAAATATAGACTTATCTTGATTTCTATGCCAACAAACACAACCTTGAAAACCATACCCTTTCTGCTCCTCGATTTATGTGCCCAAAAATCCATATTGTGTATGGCAGGTACACCAATAAATGTTGTGCTGTAGTGCCTCGAAAATCATGCCCATGGGTTGTATTAAATGGCAAAAAATTCTTGAATGTTGTTTGCCTTGATTTCCTCTTTTCACTGGTCTCACTCTCTCTTCATTCAAATCACATGAATGACTCAATTGGGGCGCCTCAATCCCTAGGTTTCCTTTTTGTTCATATCAATGGAGAGTCACTAGATCTAATGGCTAAGATTTAATATTGGGCCATCAAGATCAACTATGGTGATTTAAAGTCTCTTAAGTCACCATTTTCATGAAATATTCTCAGAAGTCACTTTTAACTTTATATCTCATAAATTTAATGTAATAAGGACCACTTTGGACATTTCCCCACATGATAGGCACCTAGTCTATGTGAGAAACAATTGAACAAGGTACAATTTTTAACACTCCCTCTTACTAAGGAAAGTGTTCCTCACCACTCCCAGCGTGTCTCTGAAGGGGACAAACTTGCCTCTTCCCAAAGCCTTAGTGAGGATGTCTTCTACTTTCTCATCAGTGGATATATACTAAAGCTCAACCACCCCTCTCTAAACATACTTGGATGAAATGGTATCTGATCTCGATGTATTTAGAACTGCCATGAAAAAATGGATTCTTAGAGAGTTTTATTCAACTTTGATTGTCACGGTAAATCATAGTAGGCATCAACTGCACACCAAATAACCCAACCAATATCTTGTGAATCCATATGGCCTCACAATTGGTCTGAGTGGCTGCCATGTACTCTACCTCAGTAAAATTCAGTGCCACTGACTTTTTTTTTTACTGAACGAAGACACAACTGCTGAGCCCAATCAGAAACAACACCTTGAAGTACTTTTTGTTGGACAATTGGTTTATATTGATGGACAAATGGTTTGGACAATTGGTTGTCATTGATGTCAACCCTTGGAGAGTGAACATGGATAGTGATGTCAACCATTAGCGATTGATTTCAACCCTTGGAGAGTTCAAGTGATGTAGATAGTGACGAGGACAATATCATTGGATAGTTTATTATCATTTGTATGGTCGAGAGTAATGGTGAGTTATGTCAGAGACATTTGAATGATTATGGTAGCAATGTTGAATGAGGAATATGGACTTGAAGGGTTGATTAAATGAAGGTAATGAAATCATAGACAGATAGTACTCGTCGTTTTGTTTCCAATGATATGTGGAATGTCACATAGTTCCTCACGATTAGGGAGATATGGTCTTGCGAAGTTGGAAGACCCAAAAGGTGGTTACGAAACCCCTAGTTGGTTACAAGCTGGTTAATAAAGGGGTAAAGTTGTTGTAACAAGAAAACCCTAGAAGCCCTAAAGTAAGGAGGGGAGTTACCTATCACTTGTATAAATACACCTCATGGAGTCATTCATTAGTACATTCACACACACTTATATTGAACATCTATCTAGTGAATTGTTATAGTTTAATGAATGGTTTAGTGAATGATTATGGTTTATGTTTGGTATATGATCCATGTGAGAGGATCTGGTTGAGTATCAGTAATAGTGGCAGTGTCAGTGCCAGTAGTAGGTGACAATAGCAGTGACAATGATAGTAACAGAGGTAGCAAAGAGTCGGAATTTGGAAAGGTGAAAACCTCAGTTCTCATGGAGTGTACACAAGCTATAGTATAAACAGGACGCATACATACGTTGGTTGCAGTATAGATAGGGCATGCACATATGCGAGTTGCAATATATACAGTTTGCGTACTTGTTGATATTTTTGGTACAAGTTGACTTCTAGTACATGATTGATTACAAGCTTTTGGCACAGGTTGGTTACATGTTGCTCGTACAGGTTTACAGTGATATATCTCACAGTGACAGTGTGGCAGTGGTTGCATCATTTGACACTTATATTTCAGGGCGCCAGGATGGGGCAAGGATAGGTGTTTGTAGCCATCTTCTGGTTGTAGCCAGAGAACAAAGGGGGTTGTATCCTCCTTCTGGTTGTAGCTAGAGAATCAGGGAGTTGGGGCCTCCTTCAGGTTGGAGCCTGAGAACTAGGTGGTTGTATTTACGTTTCAGTTGTAGCTGAAGAACATAGGGGGTTGTAGCCTCCTTCTGGTTGGATCCATATAATCCAGGTAGTTATAACTTCCTTTAGGTTGGAGCTTGAGAATAGGGGGTTTTAGCCTCCTTCCAGTTGCAGCTGGAGAATTTGGAAGTTGGTGCTTCCTATGAATAAATTCTTGATATATATAAGAAAACATTTTGTAGTTTTCTCCCATTTGGGTTTCCACGTAAATATTGGTGTATTTTGTATTTGATGTGATGTTGTTGATCTGATGTTGCTTATGGTTATATGCTCATGATATATTGAATGCAATCATAAATGATACATTGATTATATACTGTTGAACATTGTTGATAAAGTGAAATAATCTATATTGTGTTTAAAAGTGGTATAAAGTGATCATAATGATTCACCCCTCGTCTCAGGATTCCAACAATTGGTATAAGAGTAGATTTCTTTAGGAAACAGTTTAACCACTGGAAGGTAGATCATGGAGTGAAATATGAATAGAGCACCAATGTTCAATGGCCAGAAGGGTCTGAAGTATGAATTGTGGAGTTGCAGGATGAAGGTATTTTACAGGCACATGGATATGATGTTTGGCACACAGTTGTTACATGATACAATGCTACAAAGAAACCAAAGACTGCAGCCAAGAAGGAATTAAAAAGGAACACCAAAATAGTAATGGATTTTATCTTAGAAGGATTGCTTGATTCAATAAAGGACAAAGTGGAAAAATGTTCACAAACTAAAGAACTATGGGATAAGCTACATAATATCTATTCTTCTCCCATTACAGAGTCAGAGATTGTTGAAGAAGATGTAGATACAGAACAAGAGGTAAGATGCTCATCATGTCAGACAGATTCATAAGAAGAAGAGTGTGAAGTGACAAAAGCCAACATAGGTGAGTTCTTTTGCTTTATTTGTGAAGAGCGTGGACATCTTGAAATTGAATGCCCTTATTTGAAAATTGAAAGTAATGAGACAAAAAATCCAAATGAAATAAAATACAATCCTGAGATTGAATAGGAAAAGAATCATGAAGCAAAATTAATCAGTGCTTTAGAGGAACTAAAGAAAGAAAGAAAAGAAAATATGTTACTCAAGAAAGAATTGATGAAGCAAAAGGAAAGTGTTCATATTTTTGAAGAAGGTCAACATGCCATCGAGAACTTAAGAGCTCAGTTAGAAGAAGCCATAAAGATCAAAGAAATTATCGAAAGTCAAAAGCAGTATTTAGAAGCCAACATAAGAACACAGAAGAAAGAAGCAGAAAATAGAGAAAAGATATTGACAGATCATCTTAAGGAAATAACTAACGATCTAAACCAGCTTGAGGCAGAGTTTGGTCAAGAAGAGAAAAGACTTGAAAAATAAATCTTCACATTGAAGATCCAACTTGAAGAAGCAAAGCGAATAGAAGAAGTCATGAAGTCTCAGGTGATGAAGAAATAAGAAGAGGTTGAGAAGCTTGAAGAAGAAGTTGTCATGCTAAGGGTTGAAGTCATCAAGCTTAGCAAGAGCGTTGAAGAGACAAAAGAATCCACACCATCAGTTGAAGTACCAAAAAGAAAGAATGAAGAAAATCCAAAGACTTATGCATAAATAATCAAATGTCAGATGAATAAGGAAGAATACAAGCCCCTAAATAAGGATCTTCCAGAAGTATAGAAGAATCAAGAAGAAGACTACAAAAGAAGATCCTCCACATTCAAACAACAAAGAAGCTTCAACCATAGTGAAAGGATCCATGGAAGAGAACATTATGATCAGTCAAGATAGGAATTTAGAAGGAATACACCATAAAGAAGATCGTTCACTCCCAGGTATGTAAATTTCTTTTATTGTCATTGTTTTTATTGTACTAACTTTGGACATAAGGTTCCAGATTGCAGGGATTATGAAAGAAATGTTCAAACAAGAAAACCTTATGTGGCCCCACATGAAATTGAATGTTACAAATGTCATAACTATGGACACATAGCTCGTGATTGTAGAAGCATGATGAATACTTCTATAAAAGAGAACACTGATATCAAATATAAGAAGGTTTGGAAAAGAAAACAAGAATAGGTAAAGGAAGATCAGATACTCTCAGGATTGGAAATAGCACGAGATGAAGACAAATCTACAAGGAGAAAGGAAGATGTCAGACATAGGAAGGTATGGAGAAGAAATGAAAAACCAGAAGAATAAGTTAATAAAGAACATGTCCCAGGGATCGCAGGATTTGCAGTAGTGCGAGAAGGAAAAGAAGAGTAGGAGAATAAAGAACAGGTTCAAGAGATTGTACTTTCAAGAATTGTAGTGCAAGATCAATCCAGAGGTAGAAAGGAAGAAGTCAAAGTTCAGAGAGATGATGAGTTTACAGATGAAGAGGAATATTACTCTGCATCAAAGCAAGTATTTTTCTAAGCCACTCGGCTTGGAGACTCACGGTAAATATGTATGTTGAATAGGGGGAGTTTCATGCAATAGATACTACAGATCAATGCACCATCTTTCGAGTAGTATGAGGTATTTGCAGAGATAGATTCAAAGTAGTCAGATAGAAGAAGTACACAATGACAGATTGATCGATTGAAAAAATAATGTTCCCACAGAGGTGTCAATCGACAATTACACAGGAATAAGTTTATGTTTGTTTTTAGAAACACATATCTCGAGTACAGGTTATTTTAGACATGCAAAGTTTGGTTTGCAATGGATACATTTGATATGTGATGTCTAGGTGAAGTCTTCAAAATAGTACAATGACAGATGGGTCAACATTGTGGACAATTGAGTAGCAGAGTTATGGATAGTTTTTGACATATGGGCAAACATGGATTCGTAAGATACTTAGCAGGTATAGAGAGCATGGGTCAGAAATGATGCATAACAATGTATTTTCAATTGGAATAAGTGAAATCAATTGATTACATAAAGGAAAGCAATGAAAGGTATATCAGAACAAGGAAAGATAAATTGTCAACATAAGCTATATCATCAAAACAAAATCATTTGACAACATGGTCAAGTGAACATGACAAGTAAATGAAGAAATCAAATTTTGAATGGTTTTTTATATATGTCAGTGAATTACATGAGGAAGCACCAATGGACAATAAACAATATTGGAAGAGAGGAAAGGAAAATTTTCATAGGTAGCTCTACATCTTGCAAAGAAGGCAAATCATCAAAGAGAGACAATCCAAAAAGGAAGATTAGTATCATGCAGACAGGGGGAGACATCCACAGGGGGAGCTATTCTTTTTCCCATGATTGGTTAGAGCAGGTATAGTATTAGGAGGAGACATATCGACAAGGGGAGTTAATCATTTGTCAAAGGATGTGAGATACATAAAGTCAAGATGATGGAGAGATAGAGGTAGTGCATACAAGGGAAGTAGCCCCAAGGAGAGTTCAATAATGGGGAGCAGCCCCAAAGGGCGAGAGATACCCTTTGCCATTGATGTAAAAGGGGGAGAGTGAGAAAAAATGATGAGGATGGTCACAAAGATAGTTTGAGCATGAGTGTTCCCATCATTGTTGGTGTTTCCATTAATGACAAAGGGGGAGATTGTTGGACAATTGGTTTAGATTGATGGACAGATAGTTTGGAAAGTTGGTTATCATTGATGTCAACCCTTGGAGAGTGACCATGGATAGTGATGTCAAACCTTAGCGATTGATGTCAACCCTTGGAGAGTTCGAGTGATGTGGACGAGATCATTGGATAGTTTATTATCGTTTGTATGGTCGTGAGTAATGGTGAGTTGTGTCGGGGACATTTGAATGATTCTGGTAGCATATTTTGGTAGAAATGTTGAATGAGGAATATGGAATTAGAGAATTGAGTAAATGAAGGTAAGGAAATCATAGATGGATAATATTCGTTTTGTCGTTTCCGTTGATATGTGGAACATCACATAGTTCCTCACGATTAGGGAGATATGGTCTTGTGAAGTTGGAAGCCCTAAAGAGTGGTCATGAAACCCCTAGTTGGTTACAAGTTGGTTAATAAAGGGGTAAAGTTGTTGTAACGAGAAAAGCCTAGAAGCCCTGAATTAAGGAGGGGAGTTACCTATCACTTTTATAAATACACCTCATGGAGTCATTCATTAGTACATTCACACACACTTATATTGAACATCTATCTAGTGAATTGTTATGGTTTATCTTTGGTATATGATCCATGTGAGAGGATCTGGTTGAGTATCAGTAACAATGGTAGTGATAGTGACAGTATCAATAACAGTAGCAGTGACAGTGACAATATCAATGACAGTGACAGTGGCAGTGACAATGACAATAACAAAGGTAGCAAAGAGTCAAAGTTTAGAAAGGTGAAAACCCTAGTTCTTAGAGGGTGTACGTAGGCTGCAATATAGAAAGGTCGCGTACATATGATGGTTGTAGTATAGACAGGGTGTGTACATACGTGAGCTACAATATATAAAGGTCACGTTCCTGTTGGTATTTGTTGGTACATGTTGACTTCTAGTACATGATTGATTACAGGGTTTTGGCACATGTTGGTTACAAGTTGTTGGTACATGTTTATAGTGATATATCTCACAATGACAGTGTGGTAGTGGTTTAATCATTTGAAACTTATATTTCAGGGTGACAGGACGGGGCAAGGATAGGTAGTTGTAGCCACCTTCCAGTTGTAGCCAGAGAAAATAGGGGTTTGTAGCCTACTTCTGGTTGTAGCTAGAGAATTAGGGAGTTGGAGCTTCCTTCAAGTTGGAGCCTGAGAAGTAGGTGGTTGTAGCCACCTTCCGATTGTAGCTGGAAAACATAGGGAGTTGTATCTTCCTTCTGGTTGGAGCCAGAGAATTCAAGGAGTTGTAGCTTCCTTCAGGTTGGAGCATGAGAATAGGGGGTTGTAGCCTCTTTCCAGTTGCAACTAGAGAATTTGGAAGTTGGTGCTTCCTATGAATGAATTCTTGATATATATAAGAAAGCATTATGCGGTTTTATCCCATTTGGGTTTCCACGTAAATACTGGTGTAATGTGTATTTGATGTGATGTTGTTGATGCGATGTTGCTTATGATTATATACTCATGATATATTGAATGAAATCATATATGACACATTGATGATATATTGTTGAACATTGTTGATAAACTGAAATAATATAAAGTGCTCATACTGATATAATCAAACACTGATATAAAAGTGGTATAAAGTGCTCATACTGATTCACCCCCCCTCTCAATAATCAAACACTTTTCCTGTCAACAACACATCCTGCCCAATCTGAGTCTATGTAACCTCTCAATCTAATTCCATCCCCTATCACATAGTCCAAACCATAATCCTGTTGGATTACTGAGAGGGGGGGTGAATCCGTAATAGCGTAATTATAATCCTTTTTCTTCAAATGTTATATCAATGTAGAATTATTATCCAATAATGAGAAGTAAGAAATAAACAATCACACACATACACAATACACCAGTGTTTTACGTGGAAACCCAAATCGGGAGAAAACCANNGAATGCTTTTTCTTATATGTCTTGAAGAATTACATTCATTGGAAGCACCAACTTCCTTTGTTTTCCAGCTGCAACTAGAAGGAGGCTCCAACCCCCTAGTTTCTCAGGATACAACCCGAGGGAAGCTCCAACTCCCCAATTCTTTGGCTACAACCAGAAGGAGGCTACAACCCCCAATGTTCTCTAGCTACAACTGGAAGGTGGCTACAATCACCTGTCCTTGCCCCGTCATGCCACCCTGAAGTATAATTAGAATGATGGAACCACTGTCACACTATCACTATGAGATATACCGTTGTAAACCTGTACCAATAAATCTAAACCATGCATCATCCATGCATCAACCTGTACCTCAACCTGTAATCAACCTGTACCATAAACAAGTGCATCAACCATGCACCAACCTGCAATCAACGTGTACCATAAACAAATGCATCCAACCATGTACCAATTATGTACCAATCATGTGTCAACTACTCATCAACTATGACTCATCAATATGTACCAACATCATCAACTATACACCTCATGTATGTGCGCCAACTCATCA
>ML788212.1:95819-115218 GCA_009831015.1 Picea engelmannii | reverse complement strand
TGAGAGTGTTGATAGAAAAACAAATATATTTCCTAGTGTTGACCAAATACATCAATGAGCCTATCAACTGATGATAAATCGTGGGATCAACCAACTCAAACTTAGAAGCATTGAGATTCTTCTAGTTGGTAATCATGGGTGTGGACATAGGCCTACAATCCTCCATCTGAAATATTTTCAAAACGTCAACTGCATACTTGCCCTGCCCCCAAAAAATGTGTCCTAGCTCCTGCCAAACCTCCAACCCCAAGAAATAATGCATCAATCCAATATCTTTCATCTCAAACTCTGAAGCAAGACTTTGCTTGCAACCATCTATGTGTCTCTCTACCTCTGTAATGAAGAGATCATCTACATAAAGAATAAGAATAAGAGGATCCTTTCCATCCATAATGTAGTAAAGGTTGGGATCTGCCTCATTCTTCTCGAAACCCATCTGTTGCAAGTAGGTATCAATTCTCGAATACCAAGCTCTGGGAGCTTGCTTCAGACCATATAACGACTTTTCAACATGCACACGTGAGACTCTCTCCCGTGCACCTCAAAGCCCCGTGGATACTCAATTTACACCTCCTCCTATATGAGACCATTCAGAAATGTGGTTTTCACATCCATCTGGTGGATCTTCCAACCCATCTCTGTTGCAATAGAGATCACTACCTTGATCAAAGTATATATAGAAACCAGAGTGAAAGTCTCATCATAATCGACTCCCTCTACTTGTGAGAACTCTTGAGCAACAAAACGAGCCTTCTACTTCTCAATGCTTCCATCTGCAACATGCTTGATTTTATAGAGCCACCTTGAAGTCACAAATGAGTTCCCTCCAGGTCTGGGAACAACCTCCCACACATCATTCTGCATGATGGAATTGTACTCTTCCACCATGGCATCCTTTCAGACCTGTTGATATGTTGCCTCCTCAAAAGTGGAAGGCTTGGAATCAATGATGTTTCTCACCATATCTAAATATCTACAAAATCTCTCTAGAGGCTTACTCTCTCTAACATCCTTCCTGGGATTTCGCACAGATCCTTGAGCTTCCTTCGAGGTGTCTTGAAGCCATTTTGGATTCCTCTTCTCTGTAGTAGCCTCCCGTGGAGGGGAATCCTCTTCCTCAACCCCATCACCTGAATATTGAGTACCTGAAGAAGATGTACCAATGGTCATCTTTGCATCAATAATCTAGGACCCTCAAACCCAGGGGCCTATAACCTGTGACCCAGTCACCCCTGAAACTGGTGCTCCTGATCTCTGTGATAGTGTACTCTATGGTGAAATCACCTGAAGTTGAGGAGCCTGCTACTCCCCCTAATCAATATCTCATGACCTCCTAAAGGATCTATCCTCAAATCTCACATCCCGCCTCACAAATGTCTTCCTTAAAGAGGGAATATATATGTGGAAAGCCCTCGCTATACCAAAAAAAATACCCTTTTCTTCCATGGGTTCTAGCTTTGTCCTCTTCTCAGAAGGGACATGTGAATAAGATAGGCACCCAAATATCCTGAAGTGCCCAACCTAATTCTTCTTCCCAGAGAAAGTCTCCTCAAGAGTCTTGTGTAATATCCCAGATATGACTAGTCTAGGAAATGCTGCTAATCTGATATGACTATTGTCTGATCTAGTACAATGGGGGTTTCTGGATGCGATTTAACTAAGTGTTTCTACATGCTTGGTGATTTTTGCATGCGTGTGTAGATGATTACTTTTTTCCAACATATAAATGAGCATATAGATAGTAAATGAGACAAAAGATTACAAATCATATATTATGATATCATTGTTGAGTACAATGTCGAATGCGGATGAATAAAATAAATCACTCGGCTAGATCAGTGACGAAAGGATCTTAGCTGAAATCCAATAAGAAAACTAAAAAAATAATACCCGATAATAATATAATATTGCGGGATCAATGGATGAGGTGTAAGATCTGCTGCAAGCTACGAAAACTCATACGACAACTGCTGCAAGTCTGGAAAGTTCGCCCTGGTGGCTAAACCCCTTGAATTTGCCTGGAAAATGTCCCAAAAAATGTTTGCTCTCTCTCTCTCTCTCAGTCTTGGTGACTAACTGGCCCTTTGCTGGTGTGTCTAGACCCTGGATGGATCCCCTTGGGGAAATGCACCCCATCTGCTATCAGAAAAGTGAGCTCTAGTGATTCCCCCATCAGAATCGACTAATAAGGGTCTCAAACTAAGAACCTTGGTCTACTGTGAAATGGTTTAGAAGGATTTCCTTGGATTTGATCTGATGATCGCTCGAGAATCCCAAATGTGTCCTCCCCAACTGCCTCAACCTCAACGACTGGAAAATGCGCGCTAGATGATTTCTCAGTCGAAATCTGTCCAGAAACTGGGAAATAGATGCGCCTTGCATTCCTCTCAACTGGGTCAGAAGGGAATCTTTGGATTCTCCTTGGATGGGACAAGTCGACTCACTAAACCTCCTCAAAAGTTTCTCCCTCACCCCGAATAATTGCGCCCTTACTGCTGGAACCTGTGTAACTGCTGCTGAAGACTGATGGAAGATCTGTGTGATGTCCCCGGTGACTAGGGTGTGTCTCTCAACACCAAAACAATCCACTGGTGTATTCCTCCTAGAATCCACCGAGTTATCTCTCCTAAGATGCACCTCTCTCCTCAATAACAAGTCAAAATATGCATAATGATGAATTAGATTGTTGTACCCTTCCTTTATATCTTCCTGAACCCCTAATTCATTGTTGACCTTTTCTCTCCAAGTGTCTTTTACTTAATTTTATTATTCCTTGATTAAATCACTTAATTAATTAATTAACCATTTTACCTCTAAAAAGTGATTTATCCATCCTTATGGCTTCTCCAACCACTGAAAGTCACTTCTCATCATCTTATCCTGTAGTGTTCTTCTTCCCGATTCCGATGAGCTATTACACTAAAAGGTTTCTCCAAGTAATATGCCCATTATGACCTTTTTAGTGAATTTAATTAAAATATGACCCATAATAACTCAAAATTACAGAAATCGTCGTATTGCAACAGAACCAAAGACAAGCTGTGCGGAATGGATTTTGATGATGAAATATGCAAGTCGAGCCCAATAAAACCCCTCAATATCTCTTGAACTCGCTGTCACCCCTATCTGGCTACTCTGGCAGGCGTAACACTCTGTAATGTAATAATGTCCAAAAATGGGGACATTATAGTCCTCCCTGCTGGAATATTGCTTGTCCTCAAGCAATAACTGAATCAATCTACATATGATACCGGGGTCCCATATCCACATGTGTGACACAAAGTTGACTTCCCTCAATATGTGGCCTCTCCAAGTGTTCATCACGCATGACAGCCAAATGCTCCCGATGAGTAGAATGATCAATGGCCAAAGAATCTTTGTCAACTCCCCAAGCAACTACTCTACTCGAAACTCAACTCCATTAAACACTGAACTACCAAGCACTGCAATCCTTGGATCCCATATCAAGATGTGAACTGTAATTCCCTGTGAAGCATAGTTCTGTAACATATCAACACCATGAGTCTCCTGTAAATAACACACAACCTCAACCCAAAACGAGTATGTCCTACAAGACCATACCAAAACCAACACAACCTCCACTGACTGGACATGTTGTTGCCATAGTGCGATACTACAAGACCTCAAGGAATAACCAACAAGTGACGTGCTCTCTCCAATACTAAATCTCAATGGAAAATCAAAGTGACTTCCCCTTACAAAGATCCACTCGTCTCCATCAGTCAATGAAATGCCCAGCCCTAGAATCCCAGGGTCCCATGCTAGTCTCTGAAAAGGACCATCATGTTGATACTGCTATACTCTGATCATAACTGTTTGCTCGAAGTATACATATTGGATCCTCCACTCCTGGATCCTCATAGATGAAACAAGCTATTGACCAAATGGACTCCCAGATCCCATGTCAAATTTGGAAGTTCATCACTTCCAATCCACACTAACTGCTGATGTTCCCTACTGGTAATTGTCAAATACCTCCACCCTCATCCCAATGAGAGTCTGAATATGTATCAACCTCTGAGATATCCTCTGTCCCATGGCCTAAGATACTCTCGATCATGCCTAGGGCCTCAACTATCTGTCCCTGATGATCCACCCCTATCATGTTGCTTGCAATAAAGACACTCCTGCTAGGTGGTCTTAGCCTACCGACTCTCCATGCCCCCTGCCACTGTCTATATCCCCTTGTGTTGATTTCAATGATGAAAGTATCAGGAAAAAAATTCATAAATGTTTGCAACCAACTGTAGGGATGGAAAGTATCATATGCTTTGGTCAATCCCAAGGACTTGACCAAAAGATCATTCACTGACACTCATGGTAAATAATCGCTTGTACTCATCATTGAACACCAACCATCATGTACCACAGTAGGTATCTCCGAAAACTGTGGGTCAATCATTCTCCATCCATCATCACTCACGCAATTGTTTCTACGATGAAGGTGATCTCCCAGATCTGTATAGTGCTACAAGGGAGAGGAATCTCCATGCTCTATTAAGTACATCTCCTCCCTGCGATCCAATGCATCCCCATGAATCCCATTTGCATATGTGAACTACCACTCATCACTGTATGCCCCTGCATACTCGTGTGGTCTCATGTATACACCTGCAACATCATGGATCTTGGGTGTACTACTAGGTCATCCTCTACATGAAGGTTAGCCAATCCTGGAACACAAATGGAAGTGTCCTCATAACTTCCCTTAGATTTGGAATTCCCATGTGTATGTGTGTGCCCAACTGTCTCAACACCCCTTGTGGAGGGTGGTCCCCGTGACCCATGGACATCCTCACGTGTCTCCAGATCATAACTCTCCATACTCATTAGTGATCCTAGGTACTCCTCATGCTCCTCCATCCATTGATGCTCCACCGTCAACCCACCAACATCCTCTTGCAATGTGGCTGAAGGATATGAATGACTCTCTGCTGAGATAGATGTAGTGGATCTCTGACTAGTCTCCTTAAGGAGATCCTCTAATCTAGACCTTGTTTCTTGAAGGGTTTTCTGTGTTCCTTCCAAGAATCTTTGTGAGCTCACCAACTCATGAGTGAGTTGGCCCACCTCAACCTCCTGCTCCCTCAATTCCATGTGATACATCTCACCACCCTCCAATAGGTAATCCCTATCCATCAACAACTTCTGGTAGTCCCCCCTCATCACAGTCACTCTCTCCCTGAGCGTATGTAAGTCATCAATGGAAAGTCCCCAATTTGAAATATCCTGTGCCATCGAGGCCCTCCAACAATAATTTGCCACCAATGCATGTGTATCATCAATGCATCTAGTGGTTGTCATGACCATGTCTTCACTGACTCTCAACTGTCCTGTCAAGTGTCGTGACTCTTGATCACAATCCTCCTGAGGTGTTACCTCATGCCTCTCACTGCTAGTGTCAACAATGGAATCCCCAACAACAGACTCCTAAAAATATAAGGCACTAAACTGTCCACTGTCTACTGTGCTACTGATTCCTCATGTATGCCACAACACACCATCCCCAACTGCGACCCCTATCTGAACCGCACTGTAACCTGTATGAGCAATTGTATCCTCCTGTGCGATTACCCTGCTAATATCATCTGCGCCTGGATCCCATACAGATGTGTCCAGACATGTGCTAAGGTCATCCCGACCAATAATAAGTGCATCCTCATCACTATAGACAGGTCATGGAAGTGAACATCCCATCAAACTGTCAGTCTCCACAACCTAGTCTAAGAATGGAATCTCCAATAGAGGTGGCTCACTCTCCTCATACTTATAGGCATGTGTATCGTCAACTGGCTCCAAGTCATGCCTCTCCTCCTGGATATGTGGATCCATATGTCCCTTGTGTATAATCCCCACACAAGGCTCCTCTATCGTATCAGAAATTCCACTGATATCCCCATGTGTCGTCGCTGTCATAGGTGTCTGAGAAGATGGAAAATGTGTCACTGTCATCATAGAAATCTCATCATCCCCCATACATGACTTCCTGGAAGCCATGTATACACCTAAGGGAAGGTCATCTAACATCCTAATCTCATCATGTCTAAGTGCCAACACATATGAATCCTCACAAGTGTCACCACTATACTGAAGGATTGGATCCTCAACACTGATTGATGAGGAACATGCATTATCATCCTGTCCATCCAACTGCTCACGCACATCCTCATTATCATGAGCATCATTATTAAGGTATGATGTGGAATCCTCAACACCGGTTGATGGGGTCTCTTCACCATGTGCACCATCAGCCTTTTTCCTTGGCACCTCCACCTTCATGTCCACTGATAGTTGGGGTTCATACCACTCAGGATGTTTGATGGTGCAAAAATCCTTGAATGATATGTCTGCGTGAAATTCTGTACCAAGCTCCTGATACTATCTCAAACAATTTGCTAACTCCTCATCATGTCATTTCTGTCCTGTTTGTTTCCTCTTTGAACCACTAACCCCATTGATCCCTGCATTATTTTGAAGTCTTGCCATATCCTACTTCAATTGTTGTCGCTCCTGTGCAATAATGTTACGAATATTCCTCACGTTGTCCTCCATATATGATCTAAAATTTTCTCTCTATTACTGCATTTGAAGGTATAAGTGCAAGTTATCACTGCTGAATTTAATGGACATAATTTGAAATAACGCCTCACTGATTTTCCCCATAGGTTGGAAGGAAAGCCAACTCTGATACCACTGTAATATCCCAGATACGTCTAGTCTAGGAAATGCTTCTAATATGATATGACTACTGTATGATATGATGCACTAGGGGTTTCTAGATGCATTTTAGCTGAGTGTTTCTACATGCTTGGTGATTTTCACATGTGTGTGTAAATGATTAATTGTTTACAACATATAAATGAACATACAAATAGTAAATGAGACAAAAGACTGCAAATCATATATTATAATATCATTGTTGAGTACAATGTCGAATGCGACTGAATAAAATAAATCACTCGGCTAGATTAGTGACAAAAGGATCTTAGCTGGATTACAATAAGAAAACTAAAACAATAATACTCAATAATAGAAGAAGACTGCGGGATCAATGGATTAGGTGTAAGATCTACTGCAAGATACGACAACTCATACAACAACTGCTGCAAGTATGGAAAGTTCACCCTGGTGGCTAAACCCCTTGAATTTGCTTGGAAATTGTCCCAAACAGTGCACCTTGCTCTCTCTCTCTCTCAGTCCCGGTGACTGACTGGCGCTCTACTGGTGTGTCTAGACCCCAGATGGATCCCCCTGGGGAAATGTGCCCCCTATGCTATCGAAAAACTACGCCCTAGTGATTCCCCCGCCATAATCAGATGATAAGGGTATCAAACTGAGCGTTTTGTCCTACTATGAAATTGGCTGGAAGGATTTCCCTTGATCTGATCCGATGAACGCTCTGGAATCCCAAATGTGTCCTCCCCAACCATCGCAACCTCAACGGCTAGAAAATGCACCCCAGATGATTTTTTTGTCGAAAGAAATTGGGCAATAGATGCACCTTACCTTACTCTCAACTGGGTCGTAAGGGAATCTCTAGATTCTCCCTGGATGGGACAAGTTGCTGCTGGAATCTATGTAACTGTTGCTGAAGACTGATGAAAGACCTCTGTGATCTCCTCGGTGACTAGGGTGTGTCTCTAAACACCGAAATCATCCACTGGTGTATTCCTCCTAGAATCCACTGAGCTATCTCTCCTGAGATGCGCCTCTCTCCTCAATAACAAGTCAAAATCTGCATAATGATGAATTAGGTTTATGTACCCTTCCTTTATAGCTTCCCGAAACCCTAATTCGTTGTTGACCTTTTCTCTCCAAGTGACTTTTACTTTATTTTGTTATTCCTTGATTAAATCACTTAATTAATTAATTAACCATTTTACCTGTAAAAAGTGATTTATCCATCCTTATGGCTTCTCCGATCACTGAGAGTCACTTATCATTATCTTATCGTGTAGTGTTATTCCTCCCGATTCCGATGAGCTATTACACTAAGAGGTTTCTCCAAGTAATATGCCCATTATGACCTTCTTAGTGAATTTAATTAAAATATGACCCATAATAACTCAAAATTACGAAAATCGTTGGAATGCAATGAAACCAAAGCCAAGCTGTGCAGAATGGATCCTGATGATGAATGATGCAAGTTGAGCTGAATAAAACCCCTCAATATTTCCTGAACTCGCTATCATCCCTATCTAGCTACTCTACTAGGCATAACACTCTATAATGTAATAATGTCCAAAAATGGGGACATTACATCTTGTTCCCGAATACTCTATGTGGACTCCTATTCTGCAGATAAACTATAGTTTTGCATGTCTCATCCCAAAGAAAGAGTGGTATCCCCTGATCATGTAGCACGACTCTCACAGCCTCAACTATGGCCTTGTTCTTCCTTTCTGAAACCCCATTCTGCAGCAGGTTGTAAGGAATTCTCAACTCTCTTTTAATGCCTTCTCTTGCACAAAAATCATTGAATTCATTGGAGGTATACTCACCCCCATTGTCCGACCTCAACACCTTGATTTTATTACCTGTTTGGTTCTCCACAAGAGCTTTGAACTCTTGGAACTTCTTGAAGAGATGTCCTTTGCTCTTCATGAAGTAAATCCAATACTTTCAGAAGAAGTCATCAATAAAAGTAACATAATGCTCATATCCACTTAAAGATACAAAAGACATCGGACCACATACATCAGAATGTATCAAATCAAGGATACCTGCTACTCTGTTGTCACTACTTGGGAAAGAAGTCTTGTTGTACTTCCTTAGTGCACAACCCTTGCACACCTCTTGGTGGTCTATATTGAAATCTAGTACCCTAGTAACAATCTCTCTCAATACTCTCAGAGCCCCATGATGCAAGTGGGCCATCCTCCTATGCCATATATCTATATGACATTGTTGTTGGTACTTTGTATCAATGCTCTAGCTAGCTGAAGCATAAGTCTGTATAGCTTCCCATATCGAATCCCAATCACTTTGGCCAAAGTGACACTCAATCCCTTAGGATACATGAACACCTATCCATCACGAAACACCAACTCAAATCCCCTGTCCTCAATGGTAGAAACTGATATCAGGTTCTTTTTCAAGCCCGAAACATATAAGACATCTCTCACCAACAAGGGAGGCTAAGACTCCCTCTGAAAGGATATTGTACCACTACCAACTTCCTTGACCACAAAGTCATCTCAAAGAGCTACCTCAAGATCCTCAATCTCTGTAAGATATGAAAAATTCTCACGAACACCTATCATATGGAAGAAGGCTCTTGTATCAATATACCACACACCGGTAGATGTTGCACTAGAGGAAAGACAAACCAATAAAGAAAACTCCTTCTCGAACTTGGTGGAAAAATCCTCCACATCTACTAAATCCGCAATTTGTTTCTTTTTTTGGTTAGGACACTAACCTATATAGTGCCCCATCTTATGACATGAAAAACACTTGACTTTTCTCATGCCATTTTTTCCTTCACCCTTTGACTTGGTCCCACCCTTGGAGCCCTTCTTGGACTATTTCTTGCTTGTTGCAGCAAGATCCACATTTTCCTCATCGTTACCATTGGATGAACTCCCCTGCACATATCCTCTTTGAGTTTCCTCTTTTATGAAATCATCCCAAAGACGATCCCACTTGGACATATTTTCTCTTGCAACAATGCCCTCAACAAATACACCCCATTGCTTGGTCACACAATTCAAAGAAATCCCCACAAGTTCATTGTCAGCAATAACCTCCCCAACAACAACTAGCTTATCTTTAACCCAAGTTATCTTGGTAAGATAAGTGGCAACATTTTCAGTCTTGATCATTTTTACGCCTTTCAGATTTTCGCTTAATACCGTTTTCCGATTTTCATTGGAACTTTGGTAAATTTTAGTTAAGGACTCCCACATCTCATAGGAATTGGCTTTACCTATCATATGTGGAATCACATGGTCTTTTATGGCATCAAGGATGATTCTTTTAGCCTTGATATTCTTCTTGGTGTATGAGGCCAAAAGAGTAGCATTTGTAGGCACTGTCACATGATTCATTTGTGTGTTGTTTACGATGTCCCATAACTCACACTCTTGCAGAAGAAATACTATCCTCTCTTTCCATGGGCTGAAATTTACAGCCCCATCCAATTTGTCCTCAACCCTTAAACCTGTGGCCATTGACCTTCACAATTGATATCCAAGTCCAAATCTCTGTTTAGTGAAGAAATTGACCCTCTCTTTGAGATCTGGTATTTTCTACTCTTATATTCTTTGCATCTCTGATACCATGTAAAATTTTTCTCAAACCCCTACCCGGTTTCAAATCTCAATAAATTTTCACTGTTTAATACCCAACCCACATATATTTGTCTGCTGAAAATGTAAATAACATAAACATAAATTTATGAGAGGAAACATAAGGATTATTTTACAACAATATAGAACATAAATAAATGCTCACACCCAAAAAAATATGACTCAAATATTTTTGGGCAAATAGCCCCTGGAAAAACCCACAAGGGGAAAACTAGTGAGAGAGGGATTTTTTATTATTTCATAACTCAGAGAATAGTTATTTTACAACAGAGTACATCAACAATAAATATATAATTATCTCGATTTCTGTGCAATCAATTTGAAAATAGAATTAGCAGTGCCAACTGCACAAGTCATATACGTATGTGGAGAACACAGGTGTGGAAAATATAAGTGAGCACATTGCGGTGGTATAGTGCTTTGGGTTGGATATATACGTCGGCTTCGACATCGACAAATTTTGGGGTGTTTGAGGAATTTGCTACCATATAACAATGCCAATGATTCTGACTATTAAATCTTGTACTGGTTGTTAGGATCCCACTATGTTTTATGTGAGTGCTTCTCAACCGCCTAAATGTATTCCACCATGTTTTGTTGCTTCTACAGTTCCATAGGATCATGCAATGGTTGTGGCGCTGATTTCTAATTGTTGATGCATTTCAATTGCAAGATCTGGATCGAAGTGTTGTGCAAATGCATATACATCTTCTAGCAGAAAAGTACGAGTTTGTTGCAATGGAGAATGCTAAGGAGTCAATGTTCATGACAAAGTCTGTTATACTTGGAAAATATTTAGCATTTGTAGGAATTTTTTCAATTTAATATTGTACATATAATTAAATTTTTTGCAGTGCTATGTATTGTGTGGTGTGCAATGTGATTTTGTGTGTTGCATAGTTGATGTACATCTTCCCCCCCTAAAAAGGGGAGCATATGTCAATGCAAACATATTATAGAATATGTTGTATGTGCTTCACATTCACTCAGAATATTGTCCCAATAGAGGACCTGAACAATCGCAGAACTGGAGAAGTATTCATTGGAGATGCGATGGTTGTTTACAACACATACTTGGATAAAGAAAATGGATCGCACAAAATATTGTGTGCTGATATGACAAATGAACATGGCATGATGACAGTAACATTGACTGAAACTACACACCTCATTTAAAGACATGAGCAAAATATTGTTCTCCGAGGTGGAATATCTATTACAAATTTCAAAATTCTACCAAAAAGTGGCTATGACCATTGTGATTGTGATCGTGTTATATTGATAGTTGAATCAAGTGTCTTGGAGACAGTCTCTCCAACGTGTAAAGAATACAATTTCATACCATACAGAACAATCAAGCAATTTGAAAATAATACATACATGTATCCAATCGACATTATTAGAAATATCCTCACCCTCGCTAGGAAATATGGATCACAATACAGTTTGCATAGAAAATATGGGAACACGGAGCATGAAAAAGCAATGGTATGCTTTTCCATGGTCAATGGTTTATCATTTATATGCTAATATATCTTAGGTGAAGCTATATGACAAGTACAATGTTTTATATATTAGCTGCATGTGTTTGAGACATATGGACATTTATTCGCTTCATTGGAACAACAATTGCAGACATGGAAATTTCCCATTTTGCTATTTAAAAATATAATCAAGAGAAGAGATGCAAAAGAAAAGGTGTTCCACACAACACAATCAAAATTTACAACAAAACTCACAATAGAAGCAATAAAAGATCTGAAAAAACTAACTGGCTCAACAAATGTTGTAAGCATAGATTGACAACTCTATTTACAAATATCGTGTACAATATTATTTGAAAACACACACACACACACACACACACACACACACACACACACACACACACACACACATCCTAAATTATTAAGCCTTGTACTGTATAAACATGTTGAAGGTACAATGATAACAACAAATGCATATTAAACTCCATTTGAACATGTCTGTGCAATCTGCAACTCTCTTGCATGCTTATTTTCTTTGATAAAAAATGCAATGTTTGATTGTCTAAGATGTAATAATAGATGGCCTTATATATATAAACATTATCTAAGTGCTATTATACATACAATGGAAAACACTAATATGCAATGCACTTCCATGGAACCTATATTGCGCGAGCTGATTTCCTAGCTTGACATAAATGCAATATGAAATATATTTGCAAAAGAAACCCAAAATTGTTTATATGTTGTGCGATTTTAGAGTGCATGGAAAATTTACATTAAACGAAGACAGTTTGGTCCTGCTTGTGGGATAGAGATTGAACGGACACAATGTCATCCTGCATGTGTGATGAATTCTATGTATTTATTTTTGATTTCTTTGTACAAACACTATATCTATAATTTAGTTATTATTTTTTATATTGACCTAAATGTTGATGCTTAATAACATATACATTGTATATACATATTGTCTGTATAGTTATTAAATACTAGCAATAGTGTGTGCATTGTATGTACATTTTGAGTCCAAAGTATTTACTAAACATTGTTAGCATTACAATGTCGTTGTATTGAATTTTTGCAATTAAATTATGTCAAAATTTGAATGAACATTGAACTAGATGTTATATATTATTAGTCGTGTTACATTGCAATCCTGATATATTGTTACTAGAGCTAGATTGCATTTGAAACAAGTTTTTCTATTTAATGCTTCCAAAATTATCATTGACATGGAATTTGTAGGCCAACCTTGATATCTTTAACAAAGTTGATGTTGTTTGCAAATGCCATATGCATCCACTAACAATGTCATAAATTATTGCTAGAAACAATTTCACACTATCGTTGGAAAACAAATCTCAACTACACATGTTTTTCTTTCAGATATTAATGTGGATCTGTATATTTCCCTACTTGTGGCCTGACATGGAATGATCAATGTACGTTTTATTAATTTAAGTAAGTTAGTCTAACTAAATATTTTTTCTATTTCTACGGTATCTATGATAAATGTCTCATAAATAAACACTAATAATAATATTCTAATTGGCCTATATAGAACCAAATGCAATCAAATTTCAATAAAAAAACATGATGTTTTATTGCTACATTAAGTTGGATATTTTTCTTATCCAGGAGTGTTTTGTGTGCTGCTATGTTAGCACCTAAATCTACCTTTTCAATTTTTTTTTTTTTATCTCCTTTCCAAATTCACACCAACTTCCCTAGCTTGTTATCCTTTGCGTCAATTTTTGCCATTTTTTCCCTCTCCTTAATCCTCAATCTAGTGAATGTCGCAAAAACCCATGTCCATCATTGTTACAATATGTGTATGCACCTCAATGAATCGAGGTCTAACCTTTTTCTTTCATTCTATCGAAAATGCCAAGTTGGTCTTTGCCCTTTTTTTTTTACCCAAAAACTACATTATAAAAAATATTATTTTTAAAATCATTTTATTATAAGTGAGTTTATTTCTAATAGATTTTATTTAAAGTGAAGTAAACTATATTATTTTAAGACTTTATTTTATTATTCATCATTTTATGAGGTCTAGCCTTTTTCTTTCATTCTATCTAAAATGCCAAGTTGGTCCTTGCCTTTTTTTTTACCCAAAAGCTACATTATAAAAATTATTATTTTTAAAATCATTTTATTATAAGTGAGTTTATTTCTAATAGATTTTATTTAAAATGAAGTAAACTATATTATTTTAAGACTTTATTGTATTATTCATCATTTTATTATAAGTGAGTTTATTTCTATTAGATTTTATTTAAAATGAAGTAAACTATATTATTTTAAGACTTTATTTTATTATTCATTTTGGCAAATAAAAATATTGGATATTCTTACCCAATATCCAATTCCAACTTCGAAATCAAACCTAAATCACAACTGAGGTCATACCTAGAACCACCAAACATCGGTTATTATCCAAGGCAACGCCAAAGAGAACACCCACGGTGAAAGTCCACAGGTCATCATAGTGCACAACGCGCCGGTATAGTATCAAAATAGTTTGCTATATAAAGTGTTCTAAATATAATTTTGTGTTGCATGTGGGATTATTCCTACAACACAAAATAAAAGCACCATAGTCATCATACAAGAGCTCAAGCCCAAGCTCAAGCTCAAGTGACAAGTGCCTTGTGGAAGAGTCGACCAAATCTTTTGTGCACACGACATGTGAGAACTACAAATGCCAAGTCACAGTTCCAGGTGCCGAAGGAAAGTACTAAATGTCAAATGAGTGGCCAAAAGGCACTCAAGTGTAAAGCATCAGGAGCTCTCATAGAGTGCTCAAGGAGAAAACTCACAAGAGCACCCATGGGTGCACATTAGAGGAAAATACAGTTTTGATGGTTACACTATGGCTGTGTGGGAATTAGAATCCCTAACACTTGATAAAGAAATCATGCAGGTTAAAAAATGACATTGCTTTAAAATATGCAAAGTTGGTTTATGCAGAGAGATGGTTTGATCCATTAAGATGATTCATGGATGTATTTATGTAAAATATCAAAACAATCACATGAGTTGTAACAATGAGGCTCTTTGTCATCTGCAAGCCAAATTCTAATTGAGGCACTACATGCATTTGGTATCGATATAAATTGGAAAGTGGAAAAATATTCAATAAATGGTAGAGCATATTTTGGGTCATAAATCAAGCAACTGACAAATAAAGGATTCCAAGATGTCAATTTCATATTTGAAGGCAACATTTGAGGATCAATTCCACTATTCCGGGCATCGGATCCTTATTTCCAGCAAACAACCGAATCGATCCCAGGTTTCCAGATCAACCAATCAATCAAAGAAATGCCACAAGAAGTTGTTTCAGAATTCTGGTGGTTCTTCTCATACAAGAAATTCACAATTTTCTATTGAAAGTTCTGGGAATAAAATTGGCTCATCATTTTGAATATCTTGAGGTTCTAGCTTGGCAAAGAGGATGATGATGATTGTTTGGTATCATGTCTATATGTTTTTTGCGAAACCGCCACTAGTTGACATGCCATTGTTGTTGCGACATAGGTGCTCGTAAGTACTGTCAGAAAGCTGATGTGAATGCCATCGAAATTTTGACTTTAGGGTTGGCGACCTATGTTAGTGTGGAAACGCTCTACAATGCATAGTATGTCGACGTTCCAACGATATGGTGCGATGGATTCCTTGAATGCGCGATGCCATGGTCCATAATTTCCGTCGGAGTGGCGATGCATGGGAGCTACATGTCCTGTCAGGAATGAATGGACATGTGTTGGAGGTATGACGTACATATAATACAATAAAATAAAAATTGTATTGCATTGGACATAGGGGGTATGTTGAGCCATATGTAGATGAAAATGTTATCGATATATGTTGATATAGACAAATAGGAATATGGTTTATATTATTGCATAAAACCCTAATTCAATCTTGTTAGAGCTTCCACAACTAAAAATGCATAGTCACACTTAAGAAACACATGTTTTTCGTTTAAACTGTAATTTATGCCCTTGTGCAAAAATGCATGCCATGCTTCACTAAAATGCACACCCAGGTCTTAACACACCTGCAATTTGACTGGTGCAAGTTTCTGAGGGTGTCTTAGATAATTTTACACCTGTCAACATATTTATATTTTCATTTGCAAACACAAAAGTGGTTGTTTTGTAAAATGAGCAAATTCTACATTGTAAATTGAGAGACCAAAACAATAGAAAGTGACCTAATGGAAATGCATGCCCATGATTCTATATAGCTCCAAATTTAGTTATCTAAGTTTTGGGTTGAAGTTAATAACATTATATATATATATATATATATATATATATATATATATATATATATATATATATATATATATATATATATATATATATATATATATATATATATATCATACAGAGTGCATTTTAAAATGACTAAGGACTTCTACCTTGAACCAAGATTCCAGACTTTTTGTAAAATGCAAGGTAAAACTATCTTACTGTAAAATGCACTCCTAAGACTCATATGACCTCCAAATTGAGTGGTTCAAATTATGGAGTTTGGATTTTATCATTTTATATCTATTCATACTTTAGTTGTGCATTTTGAAACCAAAAACCCTCCGTTGTACATAAAGGCTAAATTTTTCCTTGTAAATGCAAAAAAATGCATAAAGGAAAAAATGCATAAAAATGCAAGAAAACGGGGCATGATGAGAAATGCACATCCTAAAAAGAAAAATCCATGTATGGTTTTGTTAATTTACAAGTTACAGGACTGTGGATTTGTTGTAAACCCTAAAGAATGCATACTAGGGTTATTTGTGCCCAGAATTTGATAAAGGGTTGAAATATACAAGAATCTTTGACAACTGTGCAAACACACTAACTAAAATGGAAAAATGAGTACTAACTACCTGCATCCATGAGCTTGTACAACCACATCACACATAGGCTAGTTGTTAGTTGCATTTCCATTGAGAAGACCGACAAAAATCATCAGAGAATACAAGGTGATATGACTGAATAATAATTAAATAAATAAACAAACATATCAACATGTACGAGACTCTAGAAAGAGTAAAATGGAATACCTGGTTGAGAAAAATACTTTTTTTTTTCTTTTTTCTTTTAAACTGTAATTTCTGCATTTGTGTAGAACTGCATTCCAAGCTTCACTAAAATGCACGCTCAGGTCTTTACACATGTAAATTTCAGTGATTCAAGTTTCTGAGGGTGTCTTAGATAATTTTACACCTGTCTACATATTTAGATTTTCATTTGCAAACATAAAAGTGGCTGTTGTGTAAAAGAGACAAAGTCTAACTTGTAAAAGGAGATACCAAAACAATAGAAAGTGACCTAATGGAAATGCACACCCATGTATGGTTTTGGTAATTTACAAGTTACAAATTACAGGACTATGGCTTTGTTGTAAACCCTAAAGAATGCACACTAGTGTGATTTGTTCCCATAATTTTGTAAAGGGTTGAAATATACATGAATCTTTGGCAATTGCACATAGACAGTAACTAAGATGGAAAAATAATTACTAACTACTTGTATCCATGAGATCGATGAGGCAAGATCTTGTACAACCACATCACACATAGGATAGTTGTTAGTTGCATTTCCATTGAGAAGACCTGCATATATCATCATGTTAGATGACTGAATAATAAATAAATAAATAAATAAACAAATAAACATATCAACATGTACGAGACTCTATAAAGACTAAAATGGAATACATGATTGAGCAAAATACTTGTTTTGATTTTAAGCTGTAATTTATGCATTTGTGCAGAAATGCACGTTAGGCTTCACTAAAATGCACGCACAGGTCTTTACACACCTGCAATTTTAGTTATTCAAATTTATGAGCGTGTCTTAGATAATTTTACACTTGTCTACATATTTAGATTTTCATTTTCAAACATAAAAGTGGTTGTTGTGTAAAAGAGGCAACTTCTACCTTGTAAATGGAGAGACCAAAACAACATAAAGTGACCTAATTGAAATGCACGCCCATGCTTCTATATAGCTCCAAAATTAGTTGTCTAAGTTCACTACATGGAAACTCTGCCCACCTGCATGTGGGAATATTTGTATATTCTATAACTCTATGCACAATTTTGTGGGTAGAAATGTGGAAACTTTGCCCATAGGCATGTGGGCAGAGTTGCCATGCTACAAATCTACCCACATGCCTGTGGGCATAGATGTGGCAACTCTTCCCATAGGCCGGTGGGAAGAGTTGTATATGCTACAACTCTACCCACAGGCCCATGGGCAGAGATGTGGCAACTCTTCCCACAAACCCGTGGGAAGAGACGCGGCAACTATGGATACCCTCGATGAATTCCCACATCTAAATCTATTTTGGGTGGAAGCAGTTCAAGTTTATTTCACATAAATAAAAAAATTCCTCAAGTGTGGTTATGTACCAAATATGTATGACCATAAACAATGAATATGATTGGATATCTAGTACGCAAAATACAAATTCACCATGGGCAACCTATATAATCTTTCCATAGATAGTGTTTTAAACTAATGCATTCTAGATCATAAAGTATAAGTCATCCTTTGGGAGGCATATGACAAAGAGAGTGGAGAGAATTATGGTGGAACGAAAACTACTAGGTTGAATTTTCTCTATATTAGACTGTGGTAGTCGACACTATGTTAAGATGCCACGGAATATGCAAATAATTGCAACAAGTGTCAACTAGTTGATCACCCTTATGTCTGGAATGAGATTCCATTGCAACCCATTGTGATAATGTGGATTTTATTAGTAAATAAGACATAAGAAATTAGATCAAAACAATAAACAAAGAGACAAGGTAATAAAAATTGGAGATCCTTTTAGTTTGAAGTGGACACCCCACATATCCAAAGAAAATCTAACTCGATACCATTTCCCTAACCTTGTCCTTCAAAAAAGTTATTAAAAATAACCAAATGATATTTACAAGTTTTCCCACAACATTTTGAGTAGTATTTCCAAAATGATACTTACAAGTTTTTGTAATGGTATCTCTTGAGTAGCATTGATGGATGTTTCTACTAAACACAAATACATCACATAAATCATTGAAAGAATTCTCATAAATTTTCATATAGCATGACAACTCTTCCCACAGGCTTGTTGGTAGAGTTTACATGCTACAACTCTTCCCATAGGCATGTGGGCAGAGTTGCTACATGGAAAACCTTCCCACATGTCCGTGGGCAGAGTTGTAGCATGGCAACTCTACCCACAAACCTGTGGTTAGAGTTGTATACATGGAAACTCTGCTCGTAGACATGTGGGAAAAATGTTATCGAGCTCCCATGAGAAAACATGAAATGTGTCTAAAAACAACATCTTTGTAGTCCAATTTTTGTGATGACCTGCATAAATCATCAGAGAATAAAAGGTTATATGATTGAATAATAATTAAATAAATAAAGAGGCATATCGACATGTACAAGACTCTCAAAAGACTAAAGTGGAATACTTGAATGAGCTTCTCTTGGTTTTGAGAATAATTTATTCTCTACTGAACAAAACCAACCATGTGAAGGTGGAAGCTCATTTCCCCCCCCC
>ML788212.1:55330-75861 GCA_009831015.1 Picea engelmannii | reverse complement strand
AAAAAAAAAAGGCACTAAAAACGGACTTCGAATGTGAAAGTTATGCCCTCACTTTTACAAATAAGTTGTTTTATGAAGTGACCCACTTTTATAAAAAGAAGTGGGGGTTACTTTTAGAATGAAATTACTTTATAAAATAAAGTTGCATGCAAAATAAATAACTTTAAAATAAAATATTAAAGCTACTTGTATTGATTCACTTTTATACTTGAAGTGAAATACACTTTACAATGGATACATTACTTTATAAAAGAAAGTTGCATGCAAAATAAATAACTTTAAAATTAAATATTAAAGCTACTTATAGTGATTCACTTTTATACTTGAAGTGAAATACACTTTACAATGGATGCATGAACTTTTTCCAAAAAAGTAACAAAAAAAAGACTTGAGCTCAAGACCTCTTACTTAATAAGGCACATTTTAATGAAGTGAGCTAGCAAAACATAATGTATTGTTTAGAAGGAGGATAGTTGTTGTTTTTATTGACAGCCTTGGAGAGCATGCTCATAAAAAACTCTTTTCACACAAGAAAAAAATGTTGCTTCTCGATGACAACAAGGGTTAGATCTCGATCAACTTACTCGGAAAATGCACCTTTTTCGATCTGTTTATGTTAAGTATCTGAATAGATATGAAGATAAATTTCAAAATAAACCCACAATATCAACAAGAAAAAACCAAACCATTCACCAAAATATTGAACACAAGAAATAGTCAAAACCCTTGAGGTAGACTAACACCATATATTAATCCTTAAGGAAGAATAACACTCCTCAAGCAATGCATGATACATTCACAATATTCTTCACTCCCTTTCATTACATTGCTTACACTTCTTTATATAGCTCTCTCTATCTTCCAAGAACTTTCTAGAGAGTCTTCTCACATTTATTACATTTAACTACCATAGTGGGCTTTTATTAATATAGTGGACCTAGTCCACCTTACATTGAATGACCACATTCTCATATATTAAATGACTTCCACTAATAATACATAACCACATTCCCATTGGGTACCTCCCTAGGTATCCTATATTACTTCCCTAGGTATACTATGTTCCATCCTCCTTCACATGTTTCATCCTCGAAACACGAGAATAAACCATACAATATGATCGGCTAAGCAATGTAGCCAACTGGTACCAAGTATGACCATCCATCCATTCCAATGGAAGTCGCACATGATGTTCATTTGCTGCCTTCTAAGAAGTCCTCTTACATTTATTATATTTAACTACTATAGTGAGCCTTATTTAATAATATAGTGGACCTAGTCCACCTTACATTGAATGGCCTCCACTACCTCTTTAACTACCTAACAATTTATGATTTGTCGGTATCACACAGGGAGCGATGAAAAGAGCATATACAGATCCAAAGGAGTAGCAACAAAAAAATAAATAATATAAAACCGAAATAATACTCTGCAAAAATTAAAAAAATGGCATATTCATGCTTTATACCTTTGGATCTGACTAAAATGGTTGTCTTGGGCAAACAAAAGCCTTTTTGAGTGAAACAAAAAACGTTCTTGATTGAAACGAACACTCTAGATGCAATATAACAGTCCTCTTAGCCCATAAATGTACGAAAATGGTAGAAAATAGAGATGAGACAACTCAGCTTCATGATCTCGATCTACAACGGAAGCGAGTCTTCAAACTAGCTCTGATACCATGTTCGATAACACAGGTATTCCAAAAGAGAGTGAATACCTTCAATAACTACTCACACAATCAAATCAAACATGAACACACCAATATTTTGACGTGGTAAAGCCCCTACGAGGAAACATCCACTACCCTAGCCAACACGACCACTTGGAGCAATTTATTAATGCAAAATAAAAAGATCACAAAGACATTTTACAACAAAGTTTCTCACAATCGATCATTGAAAAATGACTCTCCATGCTCTTTAAATAGAGATCACAGAGCAATCGGGGGTTAAGCCACAAATCAATGTAGTTGTTAATACCGAGGAGAATATGAACCATCAAATCACTTTATGTTGGGAACATATCACGACCGTCAGATTTCCTAACTACAAATGCATACTGAATAAACACACTAAGAAACACACTTTTACCTAAAGACACATTAGACCAAGTAGATATTATGTAACTCCTAAGTGTCTAAATATCCTAACACTTTGTTGTTTGTAGGCACCGTCCTACAGGAGACATTGATCCCCTTTGTTGTTTGTAAGCACCGGCCTACAAGAGACATTGATCCCCTCTGTTTCTTCTGTCTTCACAAAATATCTTCTGCGCTCTTTACTTCTGCTTTCGCTTTGCCTTCACCATATCTTCTTGCTTCTTTTTCAACTTTTGCGTCAGAACTTGCACTATGCTCGCTTCTTCTACTTTCGCTCTACCTTATATCTGTACTCACTCCTTTTTCTTTTGCCAAATCTATTTTCTACAACGTCAGATGTTAGGATCTGATCCTAACCCCTCTTAGTTGGTCATTAGTTAGCAAGATATATTTTCCATGTAATAAAGGACGACATTAGTTAATAAGGCCTATTAAATAAATGTGAACAAGTTAATGTAAGAAGACCTAATATAAGCTTATGCTTCTAGAAATATATTCCTCTATAATGTTCCCTAGAAGATATAATTAGTATAAATAAGAGTAGGAGGTATGATAAATGATGTCTTAAGAATTATTGTAATAGAGTGTTGCTCTGTTGGAGGTTGCCCCCTCGAAGTGGCAAGGGAAAATTGCTCCCGTTTCAATAAAAGGTATCATTTTTGGTGTGCTTTTCTCTATATTATGTTGTTCCATTGGTAATTTTTGTGATATTTCTTGTCTCTGCTCAAATAACATAACCAGGTGCATAACAAGTGGTATCTGAGCTCTTTCCTGGGCATGAATTATGGGTTAATTTTTTCCAGGGTAGAGACTATTCCAACGTCATTAAGCTACAGTGATTTGTCGCTCAATGCATAAATCCGTGGTTAGGGAAGCATACATGTAGGGAATACAAGAGGTTTTTTAAGCTTACCACTATTGGTAGCCTTTTTGAGTGGTAGCACATTAGAAAACACCTATATACGAACTGGCCTAGGTATCCTGAAACCCTTCAGAGATCAACTAATCGGTTGCCTGAAAGTTATAGTTCCACCAAGAACAACACTCATGAAGATACTCTTTATTACTTGGGTAATCAAGTAGTACAACTAAGGGTATGATCGAGCCTCCTTAGTTGGTGCCCTGAGATATTGTGCCGAGTACTACTATTTGACCCCGCACGTATATTAAAGATCTATAGCACAGGGAAAACTCTTGTCCATAGGAACCCTGCAAACCATGACCAGAGGCGAACATCCCAGAGAAGGTACAAACAATTTTTTTTGGCTGCGCAACCTTGTCTCTTGCATTCTGGTTGGAAATTGACTACACATTTTTTACGATTAATAATTTGGGAATTTTGAAGCTGTAGAAGTATTCAGATCGGAGTAAAACTCTAGAGGAGTAAAAAAAAGAGTATAGTGGTCCCGTGGTCCCACCGGCACCCTTATTTGAGACTTATCCCATTGGATTCTTCTCTTCGCCCTGATCACAATGGTACCCTTCATTTTAAGTTTTTATTTTTTTTTTGGACCCAACCCCTTCTTGAAACCCTTATTTGAGACCTATTCTATTCGATTCCTCTCTTCGTCCTAATCGTAGTGGTACCTATCATTTTCCATGGACCATATTCCTCTTCCGACACCCTTGTTTTCTATCAAGCCCAACAAACTCCATATCTTGTGTTGATCACCAAGGTATTACTCTATCTAAGCCTCCACAATGGCCCCTACCACACGCGCTCTCAAACCTTGGATGAATTCGACACTAAGGTAACCAAACTGTCCGAGTAGCTAACTCAGGGCCAGAACACCCTCTCCAAACAATTTCAAGAGGAGCTACACTAGAGCATGAACACCCTCTCCAACCAATTTCAATAATTTTTGACACATCACCACGGTCTGCAACCAGAGTCCCACCCTTACACTTCTCATTCTTCCAATTATGATAACCCTCATCTCTCCTACTCCCCTTGGGGCTCTCCCAACTCCTGGAATATGGTGCCTAAAGTCGAGATGCATAAATTTGATGGATCAAACTCGATCGGGTGGGTATCTCAAATGGAACAATACTTCTTCCTCCATGATATATAGGACGATGAGACCAAACTCGATGTGGGAGTTCTGTACTTGGATCAAGAATGATGTCAACAGTGAAAATGGCATAAGAAATGTTATACAAGACTACCAAATTGGACCATGTTCACTAAAGCAGTTTGTGCCCATTTTGATAGGGAATCTCATTTTTTGGGATGGCTCACGAAGCTGCAACAAACAGGGCCAGTAGTAGACTTCATATGTACATTTGAACAATTGGATATCAAAACCGAGGGCTTATATGATGAGTTTTATATGGAGTGTTTTCTTAGTGACTTAAAGGATGCCATTCAGACTCATGTTTGCATGCACCATCCAACTATATGGTTGCAGGCATGCACATTAGCTCTGGAAGTTGAGACCATTATATAGGTCCAACACCTTCGTTCTATTGTTACCAACCACCCTCGTCTAGGGGCTACCTCTGCTCCGACACAAACTTTGAAGGTCCAAAAGGTATCTCTGGCAGAAATGGTTGAATGTCAGAAGCAAGGAATTTTCTATTATTGTGATGAAAAGTATTCGTCAGACCATAAATGTCGTGAACAAAAGGTATTCCAAACTAATTTGTCAGCTTCCACATCCTCCGAGGACATATTATTAGATGAGGCCACTGACATAGAGGAAATACATCCAACTGTCCCCATCTCATATCCAATCCCACCTCCCATGGAATTGGAGGAACCTGTCATCTCCCTCCATGCCCTCATGGGTATTTCTGCTCCATAGACATTAACAATCAAGGGATACATCAAATAGGTCGGTAGTGGTGTTGATTGATAGTGGTAGCACCCATAATTTTATTCAACCCAGGATAACTGAGGTCAATTGCTTTGTCATACCAGTTTCTAATTTTCAAATTCTTATTGTCAATGGTGGTATAATGAAATGCAGGGGCCGCTGCGAGAATGTCAAACTCAAAATGGGTGATTATCACCTGAAAACTCACATGTTCTCTGTTGCCATGGGTGGTTGTGATATTTACTTGGGTGTTGAATGGGTTCACACCTTGGGACCGATTACCATGGATTATTAAGAATTATATATGAGATTTACTCAAGATGCTCACACATATACCCTCAGAGGCCTACAAGCTGGCTCCCCAGAAATGAGCAGTTCTCACCGGATGGAGAAACTCTTGAAGAAAGGCCATCATGGTGTGATTGCTCGACTTAATGCCATCTAGGTACATGATCAATCATCCCCAACAATACATCTTGATCTGCAACTGGTTTTGGATAAGCACCACAAGGTATTTGAGACACCCACAAACGTACCCCCCTCCAGGAATGAGCATGATCATTGCATCCCTCTCCTCCCAGACAGTCACCCCCCCCAATGTATGTCCCTACAAGTATCCATTTGCTCAAAAAAATGAAATAGAAAAAATAATGCAAGAATTATTGGAGGTGTGGGTAATTCGCCCAAGTACAAGCCCATATTCACCCCCTATTGTGATGGTCTTAAGAAAGGAAGGGTTGTGGCGCATGTTTCCAGATTCTCATGCCCTTGAAAAATTGATCATTAAGGATAATTTCCCCAATCCTGTCATTGATGATTTGTTGGATGAAATCCAGGGTGCATGTTTCTTCACCAAGCTGGATCTTCGCTCAGGCTATCACCAAATTCTGATGAATGAAACAAACATTCTCAATACTGCTTTCATAACTCATAAATGACATTATGAATCCTTGGTAATGTCTTTTGGCATTTGCAATGCCCCATATACCTTCCAAAGTCTCATGAATAAACTCTTGAAGCCCTATCTTCGACAATTTGTTCTGGTTTTCTTTGATGACATTGCCATTTACAACTGCACTTGGGATGCCCATATACACCATGTGGGCAAAGTACTTCAATTGTTACAGGACAATCAATAGTTTGTCAAAAATACCAAGTGTTATTTTGGAGCAAGTGAGGTCGAATACTTGGGACACATTGTGGGTCGTGATGGGGTAAGGGTGGACCCCAAAAAGAATCAAGCCATGCAGGAGTGGCCAAGACCCACAAATTTGAAGTGCCTTTGGGGTTTCTTAGGCTTCACAAGATATTACCGGAAATTAGTCAACCATTATGGAAAAATTGCCAGGCCATTGATGAACCTTCTCAAGAAGAATGCATTTTAGTGGACACATGAAACATAACAATCCTTCATAGTGTTAAAGCAGGCCATGTGCACTACCCCCGTCTCAACAACCTCTGAATTCAACAAAAAATTTGTGGTCGAATTAGATGCTTCTAGCACTGGTATTGACGCAGTTCTCACACAAGATGGTAGACCTCTTGCTTTCATTAGCCATGCTTTGAGTGGTTGACCAAAACATGTCTTGATCTATCGACACCTTGATCTATCATCCTGTTTCTTTATAGACTGACCAACACCTATCTTGATCCATCTTAAAATTCCAATATAAGGTTATAGACGTGTGAAATCACAAATGACACCTTCTGCAAGTTGAACCACACAATTTGACTCAAAATTGGCACTATGGCGTGCATTTTACTATGAGGCAGTTTTGCATTCACATTTACATGATATCCCAAATCTAGCTGCATGAAAGCAACCTCTCATGTTCTTCAATTGCACTTTAAATGACATATGTAAATTTACAATGCATCTAATTCCATATTACAACCTTTAAATAAATTTTTGAGCTACAAGGAAGCTTGGGCGTGCATTTTAATGTTGTTACTAATTAGTACATGTTCGACCTTGCAAATTACAGAGTATTTTTTCACAACAGACTCTTTTATGACTGAAAATGAAAAACTGAACTTGGTTTCCCTCATACCCACCATCCTATGATTCATCATAATGTTGTGAATCTTTGTGCATAGAAATCATCTCTTTTGAAATGTAAATGCACCACTAATTGTATAAAGAGGTTATAAATATTGGAATGGTCAGTTGTTGAGGTTTGTTGAAGAGTTAAGATATTCTGGGAGAATTCTTGCAGCTGTTAATGCTACAATCATTGCTTTGATCCAATTTTTTTTTAAGCATAATTTCACTAATTTGGCTAAATTTTATTTGTTTTGAAGAAATTTAGGCTACAATTTTTCATATTTTCATTGAAAATTAAAAACTTGTAGCATAATTTATTATTATAGTTATGCATACACTTATATTTTTCACTTAAATATAAACATTTTCCATGAACATATAATAGGTTTTCTTAAAAAAAAATCGAAATCAATAATTATGCATCCCAATTTTTTTTTGGGAATATTCACTACACATGCATGAATAGTTAATAGCAACTATTCTTGGGAAAACCATGAATTTTCAATTGAAGTCATGTAAGTTTATGTAGGAAAAGAAAATGTTTTTCATACTTTACTTGTATTATTTGTTTTACTTCTTTCAACACCTAGGTGGTATACCATGTTGTATATTAGTGTGTAGAATATTTTCCTGCATGTATTTCCAAATATATTTTCCATTGCCATTTCTTCTTGTTGTAAGTTGTTAACTATTGTCAAAGATGCACATGTGATACTGATGGAATGTTGTTGCCAAATTTTAAAGTTAGTAACAATAATTCAATTGGTTATCGCCTAAGATAAATGATATATATATTTTTTACACATATGCTTTGATCAACAAATAGTTTGATAAGTTATGACTTCCGTGTTTTGAAAGAATAAACACTGCTTTGATCCCTAAGTTTGATTACCCTAATTGTTTTCAATCTACTTTCTATTTTTAATAGCGACTAAATGTCTTATTAGAGCCTTGTTGGATGAAAAATAAAGTGGACCAAAAATGGCACTAGGGTGTGCATTTTACTCTGAGGCTATTTTGCATTCACATTTTCATGATATCCCAATTCTAGCTGCATGAAAGCAACCTCTCATGTTATTCAATTGCACTTTAAATGACATGTAAAATTGCAATGTATCTAACTCCATATTACAACCTTTAAAACAATTTTTGAGCTACAAGGAAGTTTTGGCATGCATTTTAATGTTGTCACTTAGTACAGGTTCGACCTTGCAAATTATAGAGACTTTTTGCAGAAGAGAGTCTTTTATGATTGAACATGAAAAATTGACCTTGGTTTCCGTCATAACCCACCATCCTCTGATTCATCAAATTGTCATGAATCTTCGTACATATAAAACATCATGTTTGGATTGTAAATACACTACTAATTGTACAAACACGTTATAAATGTTGGAATTATCAATTTACAACTTAAATCATAAATCATGGAGCCATATTCAACTTTGGGCATGCAATTAAATATAACCAACTTTAACAATTTGGCCCTTTGGTTTCACAATGCAATTCTTAGCCTTTATGCACACCGGGTAAATTTATGTCCAAAAATGCCAATGTAAGTTTATAGACAAGTGTAAAATCACCAACTACAACTTATGCATGTTGAACCACGAAATTTGGCACAAAATTGAGAATAGGGTGTGTATTTGAGGCTGAGACAGTTTTGCATTCAAATTTACATGAAATCTCAATTCTAGGTGCATGAAAGCAATCTCTCATGTTCTTAAATTGAACTTTATATCCATAGGTAAATTTACCATTTATGTAACTCCACCTTAAAACTTATAAAACAAATTTTGGAGCTACAAGGAAGCTTGGGTGTGCATTTTCATTTAGTCACATAGTACAGTTTATACGTTGAAAATTACAAGGAAAACTTTGTCTCTTTTGCGTAGCCACCATTTTTAAACTTGAAATTGAAAAATAAACAACAAGAACATGTCTACTATGATAAACCACATCCCCAACAACTTGCACAACTCAAATCTAAGGTATAATACAACATTGGGTTACTTTTCACAAACATATTATATATTTCAATGGTTTTACTAGGCATATCTTGCCTATTTTTGCAAAAATGAGTCTTTTATGACTCTTAATGCAAAATTGATCTTGGTTTCTCTCCTAACCCACCATCCTCTGATTCATCAAAATGCCATGAATCTTTGTGCATAGAAATCATCATTTTTGGAGTGTAAATGCACTATTAATTGTGCAAATGGGTTAAACATATTGTAATCATCAATATACAACTTAAATCATAAATTATGGAGCCATATCCAACTTTGGACATGCAGTTTAATATAACCAACTTTAACAATTTGGCCCTTTGGTTTTACAATGCAATTCTTAGCCTTTATGCACACTATGTAGTTTTATGTCTGAAAATTCCAATATAAGTTTATAGACATGTGTGAAATCACAAACTACAACTTATGCAAGTTGAACCACATAATTTGGCTCAAAATTGAGACTAGGGCATGCATTTGAGGCTGAGTTAGTTTTGCATTCAAATTTACATGAAATCCCAATTCTAGGTGCATGAAAACAACCTCTCATGTTCTTCAATTGAACTTTATATGGATAGGTAAATTTACCATTTATGTAACTCCATCTTAAAACTAATAAAACAAATTATGGAGCTACAAGGAAGCTTGGGCGTGCATTTTCATTTAGTCACATGGTACAATACCATGCAAATTACAAGACAAACTTTGCCTCTTTTGTACAACCACCATTTTTAAACATGAAATTGCAAATTAAACAACATGAACAGGTCTACTATGATAAACCACATACCCAACAACTTGCACAACTCAAATATAAGGTATAATACAACATTGGGTTACTTTTTACAAACAATTTGTGCATTTCGATGGTTTTACTAGACATCTCTTTCCTATTTTGTACAAAAGAGTCTTTTATGACTCTTAATGCAAAAATGACCTTGGTTTCTCTCCTAACCCACCATCCTTTGATTCATCAAAATGCCATGAATTTTCGTGCATAGAAATCATCCTTTTCGGAGTATAAATGCACTATTAATTATACAAACATGTTACAATATTGTAATCATCAATTTTCAACTTAAATCCTAAATTATGGAGCCATATTCAACTTTGGACGTCTAGTTTAATATAACCAACTTTAACAATTTGTCCCTTTGGTTTTATAATGCAATTCTTAGCCTTTATGCACACCAGGTAGGTTTATGTCTGAAAATGCCAATATAATTTTATATATAGGTGTAAAATCACAAACTACAACTTATGCAAGTTGAACCAAAAAATTTGGCTCGAAATTGAGACTAGGGCGTGCATTTGAGGTTGAGGTAGTTTTGCATTCAAATTTACATGAAATCCCAATTCTAGGTGCATGGAAGCAACCTTTCATGTTCTTCAATTGAACTTTAGATGAATAGGTAAATTTACCATTTATGTAACTCCATCTTAAGACTTATAATTTTTTTTTTTGGAGCTATAGGGAAGCTTGGGTTTGCATTTTCATTTAGTCACTTAGTACAATTTATACCTTGCAAATTACAAGACAAACAATGTATATTTTTCACAACCACCCTCTTTAAACTTGAAATTGCAAAATTAACAACATGAACATGGCTACTATGATAAACCACACCCCCAACAACTTGCACAACTCAAATCTAAGATATGATACAACCTTGGGTTACTTTTTACAAATAGGTTGTGCATTTTGAGGGTTTTACTAGGCATCTCTTGCCTATTTTTCCACATAAGAGTCTTTTATGACTCTTAAAGCAAACATGACCTTGGTTTCTCTCATAACCCACCATCTTCTGATTCATCAAAATGTCGTGAATCTTTGTGCACAAAAATCATCCTTTTGGAGTGTAAATGCACTACTAATTGTACAAACAGGTTATACATATTGTAATCATCAATTTACAACTTAAATTCTAAATTATGGAGCCATATCCAATTTTGGGTGTGTAGTTTAATAGAGTCAACTTTAACAATTTGGCCCTTTGGTTTTACAATACAATTCTTAGCCTTTATGCACACTAGGTGGGTTTATGTCTGGAATTGCCAATATAAGTTTATAGACATGTGTAAAATCAGAAACTACTACTTATGCAAGTTGAACAAAAAATTTTGGCTCAAAATTGAGACTAGGGCATGTATTTGAGGCTGATGAAGTTTTGCATTCAAATTTACATGAAATCCCAATTTTAGATGCATGAAAGCAACCTCTCATGTGCATGAAAGCAACCTCTCATGTTCTTCAATTGAACCTTAGACGAATAGGTAAATTTACCATTTATGTAACTCCATCTTAAGACTTATAAAACAAATTTTGGAGCTATAGGGAAGCTTGGGCGTGCATTTTCATTTAGTCACTTGGTACAATTTATACCTTGCAAATTACAAGACAAACTTTGCCTCTTTTGTACAACCACACTCTTTAAATTTGAAATTTCAAAATTAATAGCACGAACATGTCTACTATGATAAACCAAACCCCCAAAACAACTTGCACAATTCAAATCTAAGACATAATACAACCTTGGGTTACTTTTTACAAACAAGTTGTGCATTCTGAGGGTTTTACTAGGCATCTCTTGCCTATTTTTCCACAAAAGAGTCTTTTATGACTCTTAATGCAAAATTGACCTTGGTTTCTCTCATAACCCACCATCCTCTCATTAAATGTCATGAATATTTGTGCACATAAATCATCCCTTTTGGAGTGTACAATTTAGACCTTGTAGTTTCATATAGCCAACTTTAAGAATTTGGCCCTTTGGTTTTAGAAGGCAATTTTTAGCCTTTATGCACATCAGGTAGGTTGCTTTTTGAAATTTCCAATATAATGTTATAGAAAGGTGTAAAATCACAAACTACAATGTATGCAAGTTGAACCACTAAATTTGGGTCAAAATTGAGAGTAGGGCGTGCATTTGAGGCCGAGGCAGTTTAACATTCAAATTTACATGAAATCTCAATTCTAGGTGCATGAAAGAAACCTATCATGTTCTTCAATTGAACTTTAGATGCATAGGTAAATTGACCATTTATGTAACTCCATCTTAAATCTTATAAAACAAAATTTGGAGCTACAGGGGAGCTTGGGCGTGCATTTTCATTTGTCACTTAGTACAATTTAGACCTTGCAAATTACAAGGCAAACTTTGTCTCTTTTGCACAACCACCCTTTTTAAACTTGCAATTACAAAATAAACAACATGAACAAGTATACTATGATAAACCACATCCCCAACAACTTGTACAACTGAAATCTAAGGTATAATACAACATTGGGCAAGTTTGGGCACAAACAATAGACCAGAACTATATGCCCTTTGGATCCTAATTAAGGTTGCAGTGGATAGGCAGGTTAAGAGTCTATAGGTCTTTGGTGACTCCAAGCTTCTAATGGACTGGGAAAATGGTAAAAGTAACATTTCTAACTTGGATTTGGGGCCTATGGAAAAGAAAATAGTTTTTGAAGAGGCGTATTTTGCTCATGTCTACTGAGAATTCAACCACAAAGCTGATTAGTTATCAAAGGAAGCACTCATTTTGGAGGAATATTTTTTGCTTGTTCATGAGATTAAGGACCATACTCCTACAGATTTGATACTCTTACATCTTTTTTGATGAATGGATATTTGGTCTTGTTTTAATGTTTGTTTATGTAAAGTTAGAGAGAGTTTGCCTCATGGCTTTGTCTTGGCATCAATGTGAAGCTGCGGAACTATTTGTTTAATGAGTGACGGGTGATTATAAGATTCAAAGTCATAATAATAGGATATAGTATTATCTAATAGAGGCAATCTATAAAGGCAATGGTTGATAACGTTAAAAGTAGAAGGGATCTCATCAATGTGTATTTCATTTCCACTAGAAATATCAATACAATGATTTGTATCACATGAAAAAAAATATGAAATATAATTTCTTGTAGGTAGATTTAGACATTATTAAAAAGATGAATTAAAGATCACTTAAAGATTGTAGATAATCACTAACTATCACAAGAAGCATCACATATAAAACAAGTATGAGTCATAAAAATTATTGATCTTCCATTAATTCCTCATAAATATAGAAAGATCTTTACATGACATACATCACATATACAATCTCCATTACAAACTGAGAAAATTGTAATACATATTCTACAACTTTCTCCTCTCTGAAGATTCCTCCTGAGAAATCTATAACAAGCCTCTGCTTTATTATCTTTCTACTTACAACCTCATATATTATGTTCCCCATGGGGACCATCGTGACCCATAGGTTGCTTACATAAGTGGATCATAACTAACTTTACATGAATTCATAGTTCCTCGAGCTAGTTGTTACAACTTGAAGGCGATGCTTAGTACTTGAGGCACACTTCGCCTTGTTGTAGCCACTTGTCCACTACAATCGATACTCAGAAGGGTGTTTTATCCAATCACTAGCTTCACATTGTGGGGTGGCACTGAAGCAACTTACAATGCAAATGGGTTCCAAAATTCGTAGTGCATTGAAGGGTCTAATGGAAGATACAAAATGTGGTATGGATATGGAGGGTGCACTACTAGGCAGGAAGAGAGTAGGGGAAGTATTGGGGATGAGATTGAGGAGTAAGATTATGGTGGGGATGGACAAGACTGATACAAAGAAGGTATATGTTTACCAATTGTTATGGTGTTGTTGCTAAGAAACTGCTGCGATATCCTATACCTGGGTCAAACACCATCAACACCCATTTGGCCCGACCAACAAGGACATATTCCTTTTGGAGAACTACTGTGTCTCCCGTCTCCTTGTATTTTCACATTCCCTTGAAACTATTGGCATCATTGATTCCTCCCCTCAATATGTGCTCAATTTCCTTTGGTCCTCCAGCTGTTGTTGGAGATTCCCCCTTTCTCTGTCTTGGGGCCTCCTGGACTGATGACGTTGATGTGGCATGCTTCTTCTTGAGTGGTGGCAGGGTGACGTACTGTGACCTCTAGGATGACCACCATAATCCTTCCCAAGTTTCTCCCATGGTGGCATAGTCTAAACGTTCTACGTTTAAATGACATTTTTCACCTGAATCCGGTGATCTAAATCTAGGAAAAATCACAAATTTATGTTGTTTAACTTGCATTTTTGAATGCATAAATGGATTTGGAATCCTGAAAAACCCCTGGGGCACTTAGATTATACATACTTAACCACTCAACGGACTACTTATAATTCCATGGACTATTGCCCCTTTGTTATACAAAGGGATAAATTTGGGACATGGCAACTTTGGTCAGGACCATCCATCATATCACTTCACTGGTAACATTAACTAACATCTAACTCGAAGTTCACTCATAACCTTCATGGCAACACAATTGATCTAGGTCAAGTATTGTCCATCCTACCCACATCATGAAAACTTCTAATTTGTACCATGTTCATCCATTAATCCTTGTACTTTCCAATCATATATCTTGTCCATTCACGTTTAGTTAACGTCTCGGGACATAGCAGGCATAATACGCCCGTATTCGACATTTTTATCTCCCATAACATGCATAATTGACTTCTCGATCAAGACAATATGGGCATAATAAGCATGTGACAAACATTTTTATCCCCCTAGTTGCCATAATTAAGGCCCAATTAGGTGCCAAACACACCCATGAGACAAAAATTTGTTGACGTGGTAGTGCCACAGTGGCAGGATATGGGGCAATGATGGGTCATGATGGTGATGTCAGTGTTGTAGAATTGACGGTCTTGAAAACCGTCGAATACAATTCGGACGTCCGATGAGTACTAAACTACATCATAGGTTTGAAAAACATTGGCGGACCAAGAAAAAAATATAACGAACTTTTGAGAATTAGTGAATAACGTCCAACGGTAAGGTGGATTTTGTTTGTAACATCATAACACCCCATCAGACTTCAACATGTAGTAGTGTAAGAATTTATTTCATGACTTTCATCTCAACTCATGTATAGTAGTCTGGCCTTCCAAGCACTCCAAAAAATGGGGATGCATTCCACCAAAGAAACAAGTAAAGGTATGATAGAGATCATGATAGTGAGGGACACTTGGGGAAACTCCCAAGCATTGAAAACAATCTATCTCATGTGCCTCCTCAATCCAAAAAAACCCACCTAGTAAGAACATATGACTAGCCACTAAGATATATTTTCACAAATGTGTACAAGGGGTCAAGCCTCCAACGATCAAGGCGTTAAACCATAGGTTAAAAAAGATAGGTTGTCTCTATTAAACTATTGGCCCCGAGATCAATATTAACACTCAAGAGCGCACCCCATTGCTAAACAAGTTTTGACCACATCTAATAGAAATAATTTTAAATATTTCTAAAGGACAACAACTATGTCTTAATGTAAATAATTGTGGTGAATTATTTAAATGTCTATTTCCACAATCCTAACTTTACTACAAGATTATTTTGGTCCTCAAGTACGAAATTTAGTTGGTTATGAATTAAATTGTTGATTTTAGAACATTGAGCTTAGGGTCATGAACCAAGCATATATGACTAAGGTGTGAAGTATGCACGAGTGGTGTGAAACAACTTGAAATGTAACAATGGCAATGCAATAAATATTGTTGAAAAGGAAATGCCTAGTGAAATCTTTAAAAATGATAATAAATGAAATTGACAAATACTAATTCATTTTTACTACTACTACTACTAATAATAAAATTATAATGATTATACTAATAATTAATAATAATAATAATTATTTTTTTTAATATTAATTAAACATAATTATACTTAATAATTTTTCATTATTAGAATTAATGGCAATTTGACTGCTACTCCAATGCTAACATGACGTGGTATTTGGTCTAATGTCAAAAACCATGACAATAACATGACATTGGATTTAGTGAGTGTCGGAACAAATGATGCAACTACAAAGTGCCACAATGTAGTTTTGTTTCAACATCATGACAGTGAAAGCAAGATTGACACAAACTTGACATTGTTACCGAAAAAATAAAGAAACAATGAACACAAAATAAGATTTTATGTCAAAATCACTATGCATTTATAATATAAACTAAAATAGGGGGTGTCCCCTCATTTCATTTTTACTTCAACATGTGGGACAAAGCTTATTGGAGATGGAAGGGAGTCATGGGTAGACTCAATAGGAGAAGATAAGGGAGATTTGTGGGGCAAAATCCAATCTAACAAATTCCAAGTAAGTTTTATGTCATTCACCTTCCATTTTTGTTTTCAAATTTCAAATTTAAACAAAAATGGAATTTGAGTTTCAGAGATGGGTTTTGGGCCAAGATGGGATTTGGTTTTTGAAGATATAATTTAAGCGAAAATGGGTTTTGGGTTTTTGGAGATGGGAGATGGAACCTGAGTTTTAGAAATGGGTTTTGCAAAACAAAAAATGGATATGGGAGATAGAACCCGAGTTTTAGAAATAGGATTTACCAAAAAAAAATCGGAGATGGGAGATGGAACCTGTGTTTTAGAAATGGGATTTACAAAAAAAAACAAAGTATGTTTAAGATTTGCCTCTTCCTATTCCTCCTCGGATCATTATTTGAAATCATTAATTTGTTTGAAATACCCTTTGGTGGATGAGAAGTAATGTTCTATGTGTCCATTATTCTTTTCGTATTCCCCGCATTGGTTAAGAGTTCATGTTCCGTGAATTCCAACCTCATCTACATGTTAATTTCTTCCATGTGGATACCTTCAAAATTTCCATAATATTTGAAATAACTTCTTCTTCTTTTTCCTTTTTATAAAACTTCTAATTTTTGTATTAGTTAGAATTTGAAAAATTGTTGAGCAATAAATGTGAAAGACTTTCCTCTTATCATAAGGTAGACAAAGAAATGTTACATATCCATCTGTGTACTTTGGTAAAATGGATTGAATGCAAAGTAATGGTAAGATTTAATACAATTTTCTAACAAACATGTTAAGTGAGAAGTAGAACTTTAAGCATGATGCACTTGAACACTCGTTGTTTATAGAACACACATTACATGTACCATTAACTATACCAAGGTAATAACCCATAGTTCCCTAACTTCTGGTGGAAAATCCCCTACCAATATAGTCAAGTCAATTTTAAATTTTAAATAGGCCTTCCTAATGACTTTTGAGTAAAAGAAGCATGTTAGGGATGTAATAATTGGATGTTTGTAGCATTGTGTTTAGATATATTTTATTTTCTCTCTAAGTGACAACATCTTATGTATTTGCTCAAGTGATAAAATTCTTCCATTAGGAACATCACATTGCTACAATTTTGTTTTGCCTCATATTTTAGGTCAAATCTGAAGACAAGTGAGTATGTAGTAATTTTGTATTTCCTATCCCTCCCTCAATAATCCAATAATAACTATCACTGAGAATATGTCCGCTTTGAGAAGCTTGAATTGTGCATCAAGATAAGTATATGCATCTGGATAAGGCTTGCCCATTATGTTGACAAAACTAGAATGATCATCGCCTACATTTCCAGATGATAAAAGTTCATCGGCCAAAAATATGATTTGGGTTCCTTTAAATAATATTCCCTACAACAAAAAAATGAAGAATTAGCTCATACAATTGGAAATACATAAAACTAACTAAAACTGTGATTAAGAATACATACATAGGTGGTCACTTTTCCCTCATAGTTAATCTTATAACAATAAGAATGTAATAGAACTAGCAAATATAGGAAGAAGTTTATGTGATTCTAAAGAGTGGAATCTTGCCTTTGATGGATGTTTATTCATCCAAAAAAAGAGAAAATTGGAATGGAAACAATTTGATAAGACTAAAGGTTTTTTACTGAAGTAAATCTACTTGGTTTTCAAATTGTACAAGAACACGATTCAAAATTAATGTTTATTTGTTGAGAAGACCATTCTACACTTGATTAATATTAATATCCTAAATTTACATTACTCCATAGGATAAACAATAATTATTATAATTTAAAGCTTATGGGAACGAGACATTTCTCCCTTTGTTATATTATTTTCCCTCTTAATATCCATTACAAGATAATTATTTAAGCACATGGATAAATTAAATTTGGTACAATACAATTGTTAAAGCAAGTTACATATGTATTCTTCTCATTTGAAATATGCATACCACATGAGCGAGGAACTCATTGGAAATTGTCCAAATGATACTTGAATCCCCACTCATGTCAGTAGACCTTTATGTATCTTTGTGATTGACATCCAATCACACATGTTCCATAACCACACACCCATCAAGACATGTCACACCCTAAAAGTATTTGTCCCACTCTATCTGGAATTAAACCATCCCCTTTTTATCATTGGCTCCATGCATCCTCTCCCCCTCCTTCCATGGATGCACAATTTACATCACCTGGTCAACAACGGTATGGGATAAGAGATTCCAATGAATTTTAGGTTGTGTATGTTGGATGAAGATGATATGGCACACTTACACAACTGGAAACACTGAAATGTACACAATTTCCACATTGCTCTTTTCCCTAAGAAGAATCTCACTCATAATTAGTATCCCAATGTAAAACCTCCTCACCCAATTACATTATAATATATTCCCCAAATTCGTACACTCAACCTCCTTTTGAAAATTCCTAAATTTATCCCACACTTGCTCCAACTATTTCATTGAATCCAAGATCTAGCTTTCTCTATTATAGCTATTGCCCAACCCTTTCTATCTTTCAAGATCAATAGTTGGTTTGTTCTCCCATCTCTACTAACCTCTCTATGGCTGCATTTTGAGCTAGATCTATACACTCTTCATTGATAGTCTTCCTCGAAGATGTTCCACAAAATATGGTAACTAGATGCCACACTATGAATGTGGTGAATCAAGCCAGTTCACCAGGTAAATACCCAATGTAGGTAGGACAACAGGTTATAATCCATAAAGGATAATATATTAAATAATAATGTATATGAATATGAGATGAGATACAATAAGAATGAGGGCCTCATATACCCATGCACGGGTTCCCTTCCATGAAGAAACATGACCTTTCATTGGGAAGGTGTCTCTTCATTAATTATTCATTAACTATTATAATGTATTTATATTTATTATTATATATTATGTTCATAACATTGCCTTCCTCTTAAAAATGTTGTGTCCTTGAAGCATACATATGGAAGACTTATCTCTTGCTCTGGCTTGTAATATCATCTCCTCATTCTTTATTCCTGAATTAGTGATCGTTGAGGACTTGAAACGATAGGATATTCTAAGCATTGCATAGAACTGTCGAATTGTAAGGGAGTTTTCCCACCTTAAATCGATCTTCTGTACAATGGGTCTTTTATGGGGTTCTTGTAGACAATTTGATGTATTTTGACTCCCCTGATAACTTATACCTTGAGCATCATTTGTAATGGAGGTAATAATTTTTGACATATTTGTCATTTGTTTCTATGGATACATTGATCAGTTGAAGTATCAATTTTTTTGATTAGGATGTCTATAAGACATCCTTGCAACCTGAACTTTACTTCGTGTACTTGTAACTTCTTATTGATTAACACTTGGAATTGAGTCTTCTTCATAGCCCTGACTTGTTTCTACTTCGACATGTGAAGACCTCTTTACATCAACTAAATCCTTTTGACTTGTAAGGTTGATTGGGTCTGTATTAATTTCTTTATCCACCATCATGTTTTTTCCATTTGAAGACTTTTGTAGTTCCATAGGTTCAGTCATTGTCTCTTTATCTACCAATGATTCCTTATTGATAAGTTGTTCTAACTTGTCCTCTACCATCTTCTTATCACTCTTTATCTTCTTAATATGGGTGAGTAAACTTTGATTATGTATTTTTAGGCGACAAATTTATGCATCTTTGTCTATGACTATTTTGTCACACTCCTTTTGGATCTCAAGTATTGGTTGGTGTTTGTCTGACAATATTATTTTGGAGATCTGATCAAGATCTTTTGACATAGATATTGAATCTGACTTCACTGAGATGTCATGTAATTTTTTTTTCTTCTTGTAAGAAAACATTAAAAACTTTTTCTCGAGGTTTAATATTAAGCTACCCAATGTCTCTAACCAAGTCGATCCTAGGATTATATCAACCTCTTTTTCATATATAGTTGTAACCTCAAAATTTGATACAAGTTTATAATCTTCGAGTGTCAACGATAAGTCCTCGATGTCATATTTATTGCGAAAAAAAAGTCTTTTGTTTCGATTACATTTGTCTTTGGAATTATTAATTGATTCGTCAAATCCATACTTATATGATTTTTCTTCTTATCTGGGAAAATGTGGATGCTAACTTCTTTTTCTTGAATATTTTCTCTAAATGTTAATAATCCGATGCATCTACTTAGATGATTTTTACCAAAAAATATTCCTTCCTTAAAAATCCATTTTTTAATTTGAATTTACCTTATAATTATTAAAGTATCCCTTTGATAATAAAAAGAGTTAAGTTTCTTGACTTAATTTATATCTTCCTCTAATATTGTTTTGTATTCTTTTAAGAAAATAATCCTTGATAATTCTTATATATATATATATATATATATATATATATATATATATATATATATATATTTTGTGT
>ML788212.1:31208-46481 GCA_009831015.1 Picea engelmannii | reverse complement strand
CATATAAAGGATCACTGAAAGAATAACATTTAGAGAATACACAAAATTTACCCTGGGAAAACCCCCTAGGGGGAAAAACCCAACAAACTTCCTCAATATAGATTCACCAATCTGGAAAACCCACTAGGGGGAAAACCCAACAAACTTCCTCAATATAGATTCACCAATCCGGAAAACCGCCTGGAGGAAAAAACCAACAAACTTCCCCAATATAGATTCACCAATCCAAGAACAATATCTCTGTCCAAGAGAGAAATAACAAAGCAGAATATCCCCCTCAAACCCTTGACTAGGGAAGAGTAGCATACCACATAACCAAGATATATCCAAGGGATAGACCAAGAACCTTCACAACATCACCTCCTAGCTGTAGTAGCTTCTCCCTCCAAGACTTACACACTTCTTCTTTAGCCACATAAATTGTGTTGTGAGTGAGTTCAAATGAGGCGCTAGCCTCCCTTATAAATAGTATTTTGGCCTACCTAAATTAGGTCCGGGCCAACCTGTCTCTTTATTCTTTTAATTTAAATTTTACTTGTCAAGGCACAATAGGTCCGACTTTTACAAAGGCACAATAGGGCCATCTTAAAACATAAAATAATAATATTATTTAGGGTTTGTCTTGGTCAAATACAATAAGGATATCTTCCAAATCTACTCAAACTTCAACACTCCCTCTTAGCAAGGAAGGATTCTTCTCATCACAGTCATCATCACTGCTTTTGTGCTTCTTCATACTAGGTCATTGTCTTGTTGTCAATCACGAATCTATATGTCATAGGAAGTTTTTCACTTTCACTAGAGTAGCATACCAACCTTCGTTGGAGTAGCATACCAACCTGCGTTGGGGTAATATACCAGCCTGCATTGGGGTAGCATACCAACCTTTGTTAGAGTACCAACCTGCGCTGGGGTAACATACCAGCCTGCGTTGGAGTACCAACCTGCGTTGGGGTAACATATCAACCTGCGTTGGGGTACCAACCTGCATTAGGGTACCAACCTACACTGAGGCAACATACCAGCCTATGTTGGAGTACCAACCTGCGATGGAGAATCATACTAGCTTGCATTGGGGTACCAACCTACGCTGGGGTAGCATACAAGCCCACGCTGGAGTAGCTCCCACTACTCAAGATCTCATCACTTCCCTCTACTGGGGAACACATCACTTCCCTCTCATAAGGGAAAATCCTTCTGGATCACACCAAGCTTGTCTCTGAAGTATTCAAACTTCACTCTCGACAGAGACTTAGTCAACACGTCTGCTACCTGCTCGTCGGTAGGAACATACTGGAGTTTTGTTGCTCCCTTATGTATCATCTCTCAGATATAATGGTACTTGGTCTCAATATGCTTGGACTTGTCATGACACACTGGGTTTAGTAACAACTTTATGCAACTCTCCTTGTCATAAAAGATAAAGGTTTCCTCGAACTAGAGATCAAACAATTATGCAATCAACTTTTGAAGCCACACTGCTTCGGCACAAGCTGACCAAGCTGCCACATACTTTGCTTATGTGGAAATGAGTGCCATACAAGTCTTCTTCTCACTGAGCCAGGAGATCACAACGGATCCCATACTAGAGAAACATCCAGATGTACTTTTATGGTATGTGACACTGCCTTCCCAATCTGAATCTGTGTAGCCCTGCAATCTTATCTCACGATCTGAGATATATCTTAGTCCATAATCGATTGTACCCTTTAGGTACCTCATCACATGTTTTTCCATAATCAGGTGAACATGTCTAGGCTCAATCATGTATTGACTCAATGTGTTCATCGAAAAACATATATTTGTCCTCTTGTTCTTCAAATATATCAATGAACCAAATTTTCACATCACATTGCACCAAACTGATACACTTGATCAATTTCCACTCAATATACACAATCATGTGCAGGATCTATGTGCTTTTTGCAAAGCACTATTTGTCTCACTGTCTGAGAGTATGTCCTCTACTCTCTCTACAATTTTTCCTACTGGGACTAGGACTCTGCACCTGCAACTACTCTTTCTGAAACTGAGAATGACTGCTCCATTCTCACCATAGTTGTTGAAATCTGAGAGTAACTCCTCTACTCTATCACATCAACAACTTCATATGAAACTGAGATTGGCTCAATAACTAATATTGAAGATAGCTTATTCTCTTTCTTTGGAGTTAACTCAATCTTCTATTGTAGTCATGTCTCCATGGCCCAACTCATGTACTGCACCAACTGGCACTGGAGGTAACTCAATCTCAAATGTGGGGAATTTCAAACCTAATCCATTTGAATCTCATACTGGATCATGGTTGTTTTATAGTTGATCCAACTGGTTGTATTTACGAGCATTGTAACTATTTCTTTGATTTTTGTTATTATCCTTTCTGGAGGTGTATTGTTCCCTGCATGAGAAAATTGGCTCCCTCTGAGCCTTGACTTCCTCTGAGTCTACAATATCCTTAGAGTATCTGCAAGATATGCTTGGTGTTGGTTACCAATTCTTAATATGAAAAACTGAGTCAAACTTCAAATGAATTATGCTTCCTGTCAAGGTGGCCTTATTATCCACTGACCAGGTCTTCTCATTGGGAAACTGCAGGACACTGTGAGCCATACATGATTTTGATGCATGACACTGATGAGCTCCCGTACCAGGGACATTTAAATTTTAATGTGCCTGTTTCACCATAGAAAATATTACATTATTGTCATCGAAGCATAGGCACACATGCCACCCCCCGAGCATAGAAATTATTTATTGATTTTAAATGATATCTTGTTGGATTCTCATACTAGGGATAATGATCCAACAAGTTAAGATAAAAATGCATAAAGTCTAATGTTATAAAACTTAAAAAAATTGAAATCAATTATGAAGGGTGCATACCTAGAGCGTTCATTGTCAGAGTGCTTGCTTGATTTGTACAATTTATGGATGGATAATGATACTTCTTCACAATTTGCACTTGACCCTCATGATACAAAAATTCTCCATCTCTTTTACTTCTTGAAGTTTAATGTGGGAAGAAAAGAGATACTGCTATTAATATAACTTGATATGGATAAAGTGTTTGGGAAGCACTAGGTCCAATATCACAAAAGATATAGTTCATCTGAATCATCTTCTTTTGTTCTTTTCCGATCAAGGTCATTTTCTCCTGCGAAATAAACATGATGTATTTTAAACTTCTTGTTTCTATTTTGGTCTTTTGCTTGGGGAAAATTTCTTGAAATATGTCCCATCTTCTAGCAAATGAAGCATTTGAAGCTTGAGAGATCCTTATGAGAATCTTGTCCTTTATGAGGCTTCTGAAATCTTTTATGAGAGTGAACTTCTTTCTTGTTCTTTCCTTTTCTTGCGTGAGTTGTTAGTGCTTGATCTTCATTGCTTTCTATCTTTTCTTTTCTTGCCTCTAATATGGCTTCTTCTTGAGTATAGTCTTCCCACAATCTACTGAACTTAGTTAAATTCCTTCTAGAGAAGATTCCTTAGATGAAGGATTCCCAAGAATTTGGGAGACCATTCAATGTGGTCATCATTAACTCAACTTATTCAACTGAGTCTCCAATAGATTCAAGTTGTTCTTTAATCTAGGACACTCTTGTGAAGTAAGATTGTATGGTTTCTGAATTTTTCATCTTCACATTCTTGATTTGTGTCCTCAAGGTCATTTTTTGATTGATGTTCTTGCCTTCAAACATACGAGATAAGGCATCAATCATTTTATTTAGGGTTTTTAATGTTGAAACATGAGGAATCAAGTGGTTCTTGATGGATTCAGCAATGATCCTCTTTGATTTAATTAGATCCTTCTTATATTTGTCTTTGGCCTCATCTCCCTCTGGATCTTCAATATATTTTTCAAGAAAACTTACAAGGTCATTCTCTTCTAGAATGAGCATTACTTTGTACTTCCATGCTTGGAAGTCATCGACTCCTTCAAGCTTTTCGTCAAGGTTGGTACCGATAGTCATCCTGCCCAGAACAAGTAAAATAAGAAATAAATTTTCAAGATGTGGGTCTTAGACCTTACCAGAGAGATTGATGAGCCAAATATGATTGTTGTCACAAAATCTACAACAGTTGCAACCAGACCTAGGGTTTATGAGGAAACCCTAATTTTTCAACTTGTGAAATTTTGAATTATGGTCCAGGGAATAGATTCGCCCTGCCTAGGCGAGTTCCTAGGTGTGCTTACTTTGTCCAATGTCCTCCTTAAACAGGGAAAACATCACACCTAGGGTTTATGTAGTTGCAGCAGTTGCAACAACAGTTGCAGTTTACAAAATTTCGTCAAACTGAGAGTTTATGCACATGAAGAGGTGCGTTAGGGTTAGGAGAGCCTTTCTAATCTCTTAGCTTCTTCAGTGAGTTCTTTTGTGCTATGAAAATTCCTTCTTTCAGGCCCGCTCTGATACCAAGTTCAAATGAAGTGCTAGCCTCTCTTATAAATAATAGTTTGGCCTACCTAAATTAGGTTTGGGTCGACCTGTCTCTTTATCCTTTTAATTTACATTTTACTTGTCAAGGCATAATAGGATCGACTTTTACAAAGGCACAATAGGGTTGTCTTAACAAACATAATATAATAATATTCTTTAGGGTTTGTCTTGGTCAAATACAATAAGGATATCTTTCGAAGCTACTCAAACTTCAACACTACCACCCATATGTAGAGGCCTTATAGTTAGTCCTTGTGTATCTGCATAAGTTAATGTTATGCATGTGTATTTTCAATGTTCATGTCAAATTATGCATATACTTTTTCCATGGATTTTATATACTTAACTTAGTAATGTATAGTTGAATATATATGTGTGTGTGTGTGTGTGTGTCATATGGCTTTTGGTGGAGATTCCTCGAATGATGATGTTAGGCATAGGGAAAGAGAGGAGGAACAACAAAGACATAGTAACCAATGGAGCCAACAACAAGAATCCCCTGATGAATTGTAATTGCATCTATGATGATAGTTATATAATATTGAAAAATATGTATTTATTTTATGAATAAATGCATTTATAATTCTAATTGTTACTTATTATAGTTTGGTTTATGTTGCAAAAGAGATTGATAAAAAAAACTTGTAGCATTTATAAAAAATTATAACAAAAGAGAGAACCATCCTCAGATATGGATTACTTGCATTTAGTGGAATAAGGGGAAATTTCTAGGGGTCTTAGTCACAATAGATCTTGGCATGTTATATATGGTACAATTTATCTTGCATTTTGATGTGAAATTTAGTGTGTAATTGAATCCAATATACTAAATTTTTCATGGTACTTTTTCATTCTATGACGTGCATATTAATGTTTGATCATAGGGAGGATGAACACAGATGAGGATCTATTTCAATAGAAAACAAATAAGATGCACTCATTTATGACAATATCATGTTACCGATAAAGAAGAGATTTTGAAATTTGGTAGTCACACAATTTTCCATAATGAAAATTTTGACATTGTCACGAGGGAGCCATTAAAATAATACCATAAACATTGGGTTGAAATATTAAGTAGTGTTGCTAAGCAAAGAGCATTCCAACATATATGTAGAAGTTTCCCAAATGTACAATTTAGTATAATTGGGCCCTTTGTAGATTCTCTGATACTATTAGGAGGAGGTACCATGCCATGTGCAATATGTTTGAATTACTTTTCTCTTTACTCACTCATGTTTTCAGTCCTTCATCTTTTATATTTCATTATGTATCGTCATTAAATTTTATAGGTGACTTCATTTTTTGTGGTTTTGGACAAATTCAATGAGTACATCAATGAGCTCCATAAGGATAGCAAAAATATAGATGTAAACAAAGACTGTATAATGTTGACAAAGTTGTATTTCAAAAAATGGGTAAGGATTTCTTAGAGACCAGAAGGATCATTGATGAGAAGACGACACGAGTGGACCCTTAGACACCACAACAAAAAGACACAAAGGTAATAAATAGCGTATGCATGTAGTTATTGATTTTGATATGCTTGCAATTATTTATTTTGATATGCTTGTAATTATTTATTTTGATATGTTTTTAACTTGTTATCTTTATTTGATATAATATTTAATTAGTACCATTGACCTGCTTTAATGGTTATTTGTTGAACATTGATAAGCTTAACCGATCTTATCTTATCTTGTGTACATGCACGATTAGGTGCAAAGAAGTTAACAAATATACATTCTTCGGGTCAAGCTAAGAGGTCCTCCATTAGAGGGTATTTTGTAAGTTTATCAATATAATATCTTTCTTATGCCAACACTAGTTTTATTAAATATGTTTTTCTCTTATTGCATACAATGAAATGACTATAATCATAAACCCATTGATGAATAATTGAAGTATGGGCCCTAATGAATGGTTATCAAAGAATGGTGAAAGTTTTGCAGTCCATGCCCTGGGTAATTAATTGTTAATTATATGTTTATTTTAAACTTATAAAAGTTGAAATTATTCAGTTATTGATTGAAATATATTATAGTATTCCCCATTGATGAGGATGAGGGTGACTTGGAGTGATTAGAGGGTATCAACAACTATTTAGCCTATAGGATTTTTATTACATCTATAGGGTATCAACAACTATTTAGCCTATAGGGTATCAATTCGTTTCATTTCCTTATGTGTGTACATGTTTTTCATGTAATGTTATATATAAAGTTGGCAATTCCTTGCGGTTGTGGTGCACCACTTCTTTATAGTAAAACAATTACATGGTTATTTTACAATTTAAATTAAAAATTCTTCATTGCATTTATACATACATGTTTTTCTCTTGTGATTGGTATACCGTAAATTAAACTTATACTAACCATCAATCTCATCAATATTTAAATATTATAAAATTAATAATAATAATTATTATTATTAAATAAATAAACTATTATTATTAAATTGATAATAATATTTAATTGAATAAAAATAATTGAATTAATAATAATAATTAAGTCACAATTTTGACGCTAAAATGATGCAATTTTAATGCTAATTTGATGTAAAACATGTCTACTATGACATTAAAAATATGTAAATATGACTCTAAATAAATAATAACAACACACAAATGACATTAACATGATGCATGAATGATAAACTTTAACACTACAAAAATGCACATATGAATATTAACAACACATGCGTGACACAAATTTGATGTAATGGTCATGTAATACGATGATAATAAGACATAAACAAGACCAAAAAGTTTCATTTTTTCATGCTAGAATGATGTTAATATGAGGCCAACACAGTATCAATATGACACCCCATATGATATGTCAACACCCAGTTCAATGCAATATGACACTAATATAACAAAAATAACGCACTTATGGTGCAAACACAATGCAAAGGTGACTCTATTGTGTTTTTTCTAATAATATACTACACAATAATATGTTGACACAACGCAATAAATATTTGTGTTGTGTTATTTATCATTGATTCAATGTTCTGTAAAGTGCATGACAAAACTGCCAGTGCAAATCTAACACAACTTTGAAACAATGCCCCCTTTATCGTTGTGTTTTCTCTCATCCTTGATTTTTTTTGCGAAAAAATACACTAAACAATGACACTGATACAAGAGTATCATCCTCTAACTCTGATACAACTCAATCTACAAAGTACATTACCATATGTGTAACAAAGAAGAAATCCATCTAGTCCATAAAAAATAAGTCTTTGTGAAGAAGAAATCCATCTAATTTGTAAAAAAGAAGTCTTTGTGAAGGCCTAAGGGTCCAAGAAGGGGTTCGAAACCTTATAATAACAAAGATCTAGAAAATGTCACCATCAAACAATCCTCTAGATGAATAGAACCGACATTTCCTTGAAAAACTCTAGATATTTAGTTGAAAGTGAATAAAAGGAGTGTGTTTCCCTAGAAGAGGGCACAAATATGCAAAAATTCTCCTTAAATCTATTAAAAGGGCAAAAAAAGTGCCAAATAAGAGGATGTTGGTGAAATAAAGGCTAGAAACTTGAGAAAAACGTGCATCGTTGAAGAAAATCCTAAAACCCCTAATTTTCAAACTTGAAACAACCCTAAAAATAGGCTAAAAACCCTAGTTTTGGACTTAAAACTAGCCCTTGGGCAATTTTTACCATCCACAAATCTGGATTGTCTTCAAATGAATGATTGAATAAGGAGGAGGAAGTTCACACCCTCTCTAATACCATGTTGAAATCAAAGGAGAGAGAAGGATTGAATGGAACCATCAATAAGCCCTAAATGAAAATGAAACATAAGCACGTCATGAAGAGAAGAGAAGATGAAGCGATGAATAAGAGAAACACAGGATATGGTGCTTGTAGGCTAAAGAATCAATCATTATTTCAATATGATGAGATGATACAAATGCGAGCTTGAGATGTATTTTTTATACAATTCCAATGAGGTGTCTCTTGAAGAAGAAAGACATCCCCTCAAGAGGGGAGTATGGGCGCACAAAAGAAGGACACTCACTCCATGAGGATGTTTAGGCTAAAATAGTCAAATATATATAAAAAAAACTATAATAAAGATGGTGCTTAGCCATAATTGATCACACATGAAGATTACCATCATTCCAACAATTGTTGGTTGGAAATGCCCACTAACAGAATGTATCCAATCATGGAATCTCCAACATCTAATACTTTAAACTATGAATTCTCATCTCATTCAATCCTTTAGTAATGTTAGCCACAACATAATTGCAAAAATTGTTAGTTTAAGGACAACCAACATCCATAGACAAAATATAAGAGTAGAAATATAACAATATGTTGGACACCAAGCCTGATAGGCTAACTCAAGTGGGTGAATGGTTTGAGCGTCATGTAGAAGTTGATCACTTAGCGAATTGCATCTATTGTGTGCTTCACTCAATGGCCCTACTAGGTTAGGTATCGTAATTAGCACTAATCGTTTAAATTGAGTACCATCTATGAAATGTGGGGAAGTGTCTGGTGTTAAATTTGGCAACATCGACATTCATTCTCCAATAAAAGGTCATATAGGCCACCCTGCGGCTAGCCAGGGAGATTTGGAGAATCAACCAGTCTTGTGAGGTATTGAAAAAAGCGAGGGGGAACGTACAACCTCTGTGAGCATAGATAGCCTAGTGAAAAAGTCAAGGGGAACATACAACCTCTATGAGTATAGACAGAGTAGTGCAAAAGTCAGGGGGAATGTACAACCTTTGTGAGCTTAGTCAAGCCTTGTGAGCCATGAGAAAAAGTCAAGGCATCTAGCGAAATGTAGGTTGCATATAAAATTGCAAACGATATTCCTAGAAACAAATGATATTCCTAATATTGCAAATGATATAAATGTATTGATCTAGTGTGTTGGCACGTGTAACATTATCCACCGTGAAGAGAAATTTGAATTTCCTTGTAAAGAGTTGAGTTGTAACTGAAGTCTCAAGTCTAGTTCTATTTTTGAACTAAAGTGTAATGTTGAGTTGTAACTGAAGTCTCAAGTCTAGTTCTATTTCCGAACTAAAGTGTAATGTTGAGTTGTAATTGAAGTCTCAAGTCTAGTTCTATTTTCGAACTAAAGTGTAATGTTGAGTTGTAACTGAAGTCTCAAGTCTAGTTCTATTTTCGAACTAAAGTGTAATGTTGAGTTGTAACTGAAGTCTCAAGTCTAGTTCTATTTTCGAACTAAAGTGTAATGTTGAGTTGTAACTGAAGTCTCAAGTCTAGTTCTATTTTCGAACTAAAGTGTAATGTTGAGTTGTAACTGAAGTCTCAAGTCTAGTTCTATTTTCGAACTAAAGTGTAATGTTGAGTTAAGTCAAGCATGCTTTCACACCTCTATTTCGAGCCCTCTCCTCTTCTCCTCTTCACTCCTTTTGTAGTATACCTAGGGATGTACTTGTAGAAATTTTGATACACTTAATGTATCTCCTGCGATTCTCCTAATCTAGCAATTATGCCACTGTTAAATACATAATCGCTTTTACTATTATTCTTGCGGAAAATTAAACCATGATCACAACCACAATCACAAAGTGAAATATCAAGAACACATAACACAAAAGTTTTTCCAGGAAAGCGTAAAGCTAAAAACCCCACTATCATGTATTACATATATCATGAATCATGAAACAATCTCATACAAAACTCTAATCCAAGAGCTCTCAGTACAATACAATTGTCTCACACTGTCATACACAAATCAACAAATACATGTGCCAATTTTTGTGTCCAGACAGCCTGCCTCCTTTGCACAATCTCTACAATTCGAATTCTCACAATGAATTGTCGAATACAATTGCGTAGTTTGCACATGCTCATAAGCATATCCACTGCATGTTTGATTAAATCACAACTAATAGCCAAATTGTTCCTATCTCTGCAATTCGAATTCTCACAATGAATTGTCGAATACAATTGTGTAGTTTGCACATGCTCATAAGCATATCCAGTGCATGTGTGATTAAATCACAAATGATAGCCAAACTGTCCCTTTCACCTGCTATCTCAACTGGGTCTCCACTGGATCTGACATGCATGTAGTTAACCATGGTGAATCTTCAGTTGCATGTGAGTTCACTGATTAACTGAACTCGCACTAGTGCATGTTTAGTTACAACTAGTACAACTGATCTTAACTCACTTAACTACACTTATAATTCTGTTACAAATCCAACTCACTCAGTTATGAATGAGATAATAGATTAATATTTATTGGCCAATTTATTTAAGGGAAAAGTAAATTAGACACATGTTTCTTGTTGACTTTTCAACAGTACTATGGGGTACCTAGGGAGGTACCCAATGGGAATGTGGTTATGTATTATTAGTGGAAGTCATTTAATATATGAGAATGTGGTCATTCAATGTAAGGTGGACTAAGTCCACTATATTAATAAAGGCCCACTATGGTAGTTAAATGTAATAAATGTGAGAAATCTCTCTAGAAGGTTCCTAGGAGATAGAGAGAGCTATATAAAGAAGTGTAAGAAATGTAATGAGACACAGTGGACAATATTTTGAATGTATCAAGCATTGCTTGAGGAGTGTTATCCTTCCTTAAGGATTAATATATGGTGTTACCCTACCTCAAGGGTTTTGACTATTTCTTGTGTTCAGTATTTGGTAAATGGTTTGGTTTAGTCTTGGTTATTTCTGAAGTATATTTGCAGATCTATTCAGGCACATAACAAGTGGTATCAAAACAATTTCCTTGGACAAAGAAGGGGATAATTTTTTGGCTCTTTTTAATGATTTTTTCTAGAAAAAAAAAATGGCCGGCACACTTCAGGTTCAGATCTGAAAATTGTTTAGCAAAATTTGGCTAAACAAATTGGGTATTTGAATTCATCTCGAAAAAATACCAAATTTCAAAAACAAAATCAGCCAAAACGGAGTCCGGGAAGTAAAGTTATGAGCATTTTACATTCAACAATTTTTCAGGGTTTTTCCGGAAAAAGCCGCGATTTTCCGCAACAAATTATTTTTAACTTTAGTTTTTGTTGAAGATTTATTCCAAGCATGCTATTTTTTACTAGAAGAGATGATGGCCCTAGTATTGAAGAATTTATACAATCTCACAAGTCATTATGGAAAGGTAAGTGGAAATCTTTTGTAGACTGGGGTTTCAAAGATGATGCTCTCATATGAAGGCAATCATTTCACCATTCTGAGTGGATGTTACTTTCTGAGGAAGCACTTGAAAAATTACTTATAGACAAGTGGTTTCATACAAAGAGTAAGGATAAATACATCACCACGAGTTTATTTTCATGTGGAAAATATATATTACAAGTTCATGGTTGTATTCATAAAGAAAATGTCATTGTTTCTATTAACCCTAGTTGCCAACAAAATTTTATCAATATTCAGTTGGTTAATAGATTGCAAGTTCCTACAAAGAATATTCACAACACACAGGTTGAGGGTGAAAATGTTCAAATTTTTAAATATTTGAAGATCACCATGGACAAATATGTGTTGCATTCTGATTTTCATGCTATAAATATGGTCGATGAAAATATTGTTTTGGGCTATCGTTGGATGGAATCAGTTGATACAGTTAATATTAATGTGAAAAAGAAGTTTCTAAAACTTTGGTACAAGACAAAGAAAATCACATTGCAAGATGTGTCTCTTAGTAAAAAATATGGGTCCACGATGACCAACAAAGAATTTATTGTTGAGTTCGAAGTTGAATTAGAGGTAGAGTCTACAGAAGGAGATGAAGAAAAACCACAGGAAGGACACAGTCAGGAAGCTAAGGAGGTCATTGACTCAAAGGCACAAAGTGTTGCAGATTTGAAGAAAAAAGAACATATTCCTATAGTTGTTGTATATCATCATCCACATCATATAGAGAAACAACAATCATCAAGGAAAGGGTGTGTGCATCAACACATTTATGCACCAGCAGGGCACCAAACAGGAAACTGATCAAGAGGTGCATGGAGGACTATCGACACTACGGGAAGAATTCAGGCTACAAAAAAAATCCCATGGCAACCCCGACATGATGCAGAGAAAGATTAGGGTGGCAAGGAAGAAAATGGAAATCATGTTTGACTTCCATTGGGATGGATGGATGGTCGTACTTGTTACCAGTTAGCTACATTTCTTAGTCGGTCATATTGTATGGTTTCTTCTCATGTTTTGAGGACAAAACATGTGAAGGGGGATGGAATGTAGCATACCTAGGGATGTACTATGGGGTAACTAGGGAGGTACCCAATGGGAATGTGGTTATGTAATATTAGTGGAAGTCATTTAATATATGAGAATGTGGTCATTCAATGCAAGGTGGACTAGGTCCACTATATTAATAAAGACCCACTATGGTAATTAAATGTAATAAATGTGAGAAGGCTCTCTAGAAGGTTCCTAGGAGATAGAGAGAGCTATATAAAGAACTGTAAGCAATGTAATGAGACATAGTGAAGAATATTGTGAATGTATCAAGCATTTCTTGAGGAGTGTTATCCTTCCTTAAGGATTAATATATGGTGTTACCCTTCCTCAAGGGTTTTAACTATTTCTTGTGTTCAGTATTTGGTGAATGGTTTGGTTTATTCTTGATTATTTCTGAAGTATATTTGCAGATATATCCAGGCACTTAAAACCTTTTATAAGCAGAGTTCGACCCCTCTCTTCTACAAAATTCTATGCAGGTCAAGGGTGAGGCATATAGAAGCGCATATCAGTGAGACAAAGGAAACATATCAGTGTTGCATTTCAACATATCAAAGGCATCATATCAATGTTGTAGAGGCACATACAGAGGCAACATATCAATGTTGCATATCAGCATACAGAGGCAGCATAGCAGTGCTTCATATCAACATATCATAGGCGCATATATGTGTTGTAGATCAACATAATAAGGGTGCATATCTGTGTTGTAGATCAACATAATAAAGGCACATATTAGTGATGCATATCATCATATCAGAGGTGTAGATCTATGTTGTAGATTAACATAATAAAGGTGCATATAAGCATATTAGAGGCGCATATCATTGTTGTAGATCAACATAATAGAGGTGCATATCAATGTTGCATATCAACATATAGAGACATCATAATTAGAGACACGTATCAGTCAATTAGAGGCAGTCTATACAACCCATATCAAAGATGATATATCTCATTGTTTAAAAGAAAATAGGATACATCTATATCAACAAGGTCTCTTAGTTCTCTATCATATCATAGTCAACTTGGCAATCTCTTTAAGAGCAGAGTTTTCATGGTGGATGTTTGTAAGTGATCTTACATTATTAATGCAATAAAGGAATATCATTTGTTGGGGTTTTTCTCCATGTACAGGGTTTCCCCATGGTATATGTGTTGTTGATATGCATGCTTACGTATCTACATGATTATTGCTATTAAGTTATTATTCTATATTGTTGAAATGTATTGAAATGGGATCAAAGTGTTGAAGAATTCAAAGAAATAATCCGCATAAGAAATCAAGCTCAAAATTTAACATGGTATCAGAGCTTAGGGTGTGTTAAGCTTGTTCAATTGCAACAACAGGTACACACAGATCCAAGCAAGATTGATTAAGTTTCCAGTGTGAGGTCCATGGCATCCTCCATTTTAGTCAAGGCCGAGGATAGGCTCGAAGGAACTGCCAACTTCAATGTGTGGAAGCTCTAGATAACAATTATCTCGCAAGAGCATGATCTTGAGCAGTATGTGACCATAGTGGTGGAGGAGCCCAATACTAATGCAGGAAGAGCGGCCTTCAGGAAGAGTCAAGCAAAGGCCATGTGAATCATCTTTGACTCAGTCAAAGACAGTATAATGCCAACGATGACTTCATTAATGATTGGCAAGGACTGTATGGATACCTTGGTGAATTTGTATGAGAAAATAGCTCCAAGTCAGAAGAGGACACTTAAGCACAAGATTAAGTATTTGAAGATGGAGAAAGATGAATCAATAGCATCTTTCTATTCCAAGATAGCCCAGATCAGAGATCAACTTTTGGTCACGGGGGTCACAGTGGACGATGATGATTTAGTGCAAGCCATATTTGATGGTCTTCCTTCTTCATGGGAGACCTTCTTATCCAGTGTAAGTGGGAGAGAGATTCATCCCACATTTGAGAGGTTGTGGAATGATTTCTTGTAGGAGGAGAGTCACACTTCTACCAAGAGCACCAACCAGAGGAGAGCATTCAACATTAGCATCAAGATTCAAGGGAAAGAAAAAAGTCACTTTCCAGAAAGGCTCTTAGAGGAAGTCAAACACCAAAAGTATGTTCAAAGGCAAGAGTATTGATACATCTAATATTAAATTCTTTAGTTGTAATAAGTTGGGTCATTTTTCTAAAGACTGTTGGTTTAGAAAGAAAAATCCAAGGAAAGGGAAACATCATGCCTCAACTGCTGAGGATGATGAATCCAAAAGAAAACAGAAAAGTCCTCCTAATGAGAGAGAAAATAGAAAAGAATATTACTTGGTTTCTTCCTTATCCAGTTCAATTTTCATGGGGACGAAAATTTGGTTAGTAGACAATGGTGCATCAAAGCACATGACAGGGTACAAGGAGATCCTCTCAGATTTCAAGACAAAATATTTTGCAGAGCAGGTTGAGTTTGGGGATGACAAATGTTACAAGATAGAGGGAGTAGGCTCTATCTCCTTCAGATTGGAATATGGGGCCAGACTTCATGTTGATGAAGTATTATATGTTCCAGGACTCAAGAAGAATCTTATATTAGTTTCAACCCTTGAGAACAAGGGATATTGGGTGATCTTCAAGGACATGAAGGCACTACTGTGGGCTAAAGGTAGC
>ML788212.1:0-20130 GCA_009831015.1 Picea engelmannii | reverse complement strand
AAATCATGAAGATCCAAGTTGGTTACTGCCAACGTTGATGAAGATCCACCTCACACCAGATCCGATTTTGCTGAAGAATTATTCTTCATCTCAAGCCTCTTAGGAATGGTTCCTACTAGCAATAATGTCTGGTTAATTGACAATGGTGCTTCCAGACATATGACTGGATATAAAGAACATCTCACTGAACTAATGGAGAAGGATTCTCGGTTACATGTTGTACTTGGTGATGATGTCAGATATGTTGTGAAGGGAACTGGAAACACCTCCCTTCAACTAGACTCGGGTATTCCACTTCATTTGAGTGATGTATTGTTTGTACTGGGAATGAGAAGGAACCTTGTCTCTATTTCAACCTTAGAGGACAAAGGCTACAAGATTTCCTTCTCCGATGGAAAATTTATTGCATGGAACAAGAACTCTAGTATTGATTCAACCAATGTAATTGGTGTTCGAGAAGACAGCTTGTACAATTTGACAATTCATCCAGTTCAGGCACTTGTACACGATTCTATCTGTTTGAGTGAGTTTTGGCACAAAAGACTTGTTCACTTACATTACATATCTCTTCCCTATCTAGGGAAGATGGTGACTGGACTTCCACCACTCTGTGTTGAGCATGATGGCGTTTGTAGAGGTTGTTCTCTTGGAAAGAATGCCAAGGGGATGTTTTCCAGTAGTGACAACAAATCCAAAGGAGTCTTGTATCTAATACATTCAAATTTGTGTGGACCTATGACAGTTTCTTCCTTGAGTGGATACCTTTACTATGTGATATTCATTGGTGATTACTCAAGGAAGGCATGGATTTACTTCTTGAAATCCAAGGAGTCGGCATAATTCTTTCACAGATTCCAAGAATTTAAAGCTCAGATTGAGAACCTAACCGAAAGGAAGATAAATACCTTGAGATCATATAATGGAGGAGAATATACCTCCAAGTGTTTCATTGATTTATGCATTGAGGTGGGGATCAAGAGGTACTAAAATGTTCCTTACAACCCTCGATAGAATGGAGTTGCAGAAAGGAAGAACATGTCCATTGTGGAAGCAACCAAGGCAATGATCCATGATCAAAGTTTACTGATGTTTCTTCGGGAAGAAGCATCCATGACTGCAGTATATGTGTAGAACATAAGTCCTCACATGATTTTGAAGAACATGACTCCCAAAGAGGCCTTCACCAGAGTTAAGCTTAAAGTAGGACACTTCGGGATATTTGGATGTCCAGTCTACATTCACGTACCCAAGGAGAAAATATCAAAACTAGAACCCTCTGGTAGGAAGGGAACATTTGTTGGGTACAATGAATCATCAAAGGCATATCGGAGGAAGTTGCCTTCAGAAAATAGAGAAGGTCTGACATAGAGACTGACAGTGAGAGAGAGGAAGAGATGGTGTCTTCCCCACCTCACACCCTAGTGGTACAGAGAGATCTTGACAAGCCAGTAGAGACTATTGAGCATGTTGATCATGTTGATCCTATTGAGCCAGTACAACCTATTGATGTTCCTAGAGAGATTACAGTGGGTCAGAAAAGACCTGCCTGGGCTCGCTAGACCTTGCAGGAGGAAAAGGGACATGCAGCTCCTTGTGGTACTTTCAGAGAAAGTAAGAGACCCCAAAGATTATCAAGTTATATAGCAGCCATGAGCCACATCATTGATTCTGAGCCTTCCAGTTATGAGGAGGCATCTAGTTAGCTAGTATGGAAGGAAGCCATGATGGAGGAGTACCAATACATCATGAAGAATGATGTGTGGGACATTGTTCCAAGGCCCAAAGGGAAGTCTGTGGTGACTTCCAAGTGGATTTATAAGATAAAACATGCAACTGATGGGAGCATTGATAAACACAAAGCGAGATTTGTGGCTAGATGATTCTCTCAGGTGGAGGGAATAGATTATGAGGAGACTTTTTCTCCTGTTGCTCGATATACCTCCATTCGAACGATTATTGCATTTGATTTAGCCTTGGGTTGGAGACTACATCAGATGGATGTGAAGACAACCTTTCTCAATGGCTAGATTGAGGACGAGGTGCATATTGAGCAGCCAGATGGCTTTGCAATTCATGGGAAGGAGTCCCATGTGTGGAGGTTGAAGAAATCTCTATATGGACTCAAGCAAGCCCCTCGTGCTTGGTATGTGAGGATTGATGGATATATGATGAGTTTGGGTTTCAGAAAGAGTGTTGTTCATGCCAACCTATACTACAAATTTGACAATCGGGAATCCTTGATTCTGATCCTATACATTGACGACTTATTCCTCATCGGAGCAGAGCATCTCATTACTTGGTTCAAGCATGAGTTGGCTTCTGAATTTGAGAAGAAGGATCTCGGATTGATGCATTACTTCTTGGGACTTGAAGTATGGCAGATAACTAATGACATCCTCCTAAGTCAAGGGAAGTACACAGTTGAGATCTTGAGGAGATTTGGCATGAAAAAATGTAAGTCCATGACCACACCGATGGTGGTGAATCTGAAGAAGTTGAGTGAGTCTTCTTCCGATTCAGACTTGATTAATCCGACTATGTACCAACAACTGATTGGATCAATGATGTATCTGGTTAATACCAAACCTGATATTTTTTATGCAGTGAATGCACTTAGCCAGTTCATGAGTCAGCCGAGACAGATACATTGGGTTACTGTGAAGCATGTGTTGAGATACTTACGAGGAACAATTGGACATGGCCTCATATATGCTTCTAGTATTGACATGAGATTGTAGGAATGTGTCGATTCAAATTAGGAAGGAAGCACAATTGACAGAAAGAGCACCTCTGGATGTTTCTTCAGCCTAGGATCTGCCATGGTTTCCCGGTGCAGTAGGAAACAAACTTATGTGGCCCTAAGTACCGCAGAAGAAGAGTACATTGCAATATGTATGACAATACGCGAAGCAGTGTGGCTTTGAAAACTCCTTGTGGGATTGTTTGGCTAGATGTTGGATTCCACTGTGTAACATTGTGACAACCACAGTTGTGTGAAGCTCTCAGAGAATCCAATATCTCATGACAATACCAAACACGTTGAGATCAAGTATCATTATATTCATGATATTTTGCAACGGAAGATAGTTCGAGTGGAATACCTTCCAACCAATGAGCAGATCATAGATGTTCTCACCAAGCCCCTTGCCAAGTCAAAGTTCATGTATTTTCATGATAAACTTGGCATGACAGAGAATGTCCCTCTTGCTGAGAGGGAGTGTTGATGATTGCAGCTTCGTGAGACATTCTTCAAGTGTTCTCCCTAAAGAAGTGGGTTGGGTCAACCTATTCCTTCTCCCTATCTTCTCCCCAATGGCTGAGTTGGGTTGACCTTAGACTCATATTCTCCTCAGTTGTGCTGGCATGGGTTGACCTAAGACGTGTCTTCTCCCTAGGTGGATGGGTTGGGTTGATCTGTGGGGATGCTCATGATCTTCTCCCCATATCGGGTTGGGTTGAACGCTCCTCTGAGACTAGGTTGAGCATGACACTTGTCAGAGGAGTGACAAGTTGTCATGGGAGGGCACCCAACGTCCCATGGGAGCAAACCAAATAGACATGTCACTTGGGTGTTGACTAAGTGGACACATCATGAGGGAGCATCCCTTGACGATGATGATGACTTTCTCTAGTGGGTCGTAGCCGCTAGAAGAGATGAGTATGTTCACATTAGGTGCAACCATGTGTGACATATTGATGCAACCTTTCACTATGATGACTAGAGACAAGAAGAAGTCCAACGTCTTGTGCAAAGACCCATCAAAATCCCAACATATTATGTAGAAGACCTAATCTGTTGAAGTCGGTCTGGATGAAGAGACACATTTTGGAAAGGAAATAGTTCTCATTGGAATTGTATAAATAGAGAGAACTATCTCTCGTTGTTGAAATTAGTGTAGATGCAAGTTCCATTCTCGGGGAGGATGGCATAAGACCCTAGCTGAGATCTAGGGCCCCAAGTACACTCCTAGGGTTCTTGGTTCTGGACCAAGTAGTTAAATTCATGGAAAAAGACCCTAGTGAGGGCCCCCAATGTATTTTTGGGTTTCTTGGTCAAGGACCAATCAGTAAGTCCCTAGATGTGTTCTAGGGCCCTTGGATGTGTTCCAGGGAATCCTTGCTCGGTGCTTGGATTGATCCTTGAATGTGTTCCTTGGTGGTTGATGATGTAAGTCCTTAGATGTGTTCTAGGGCCCCTGGATGTGTTCCAGAGAATCCTTGCTTAAACACTTGGGTTGATCCTTGGTCTTGTAACTTGGTGGATGAAAGACCCTAGATGTGTTCTAGGGCCCCCAGATGTGTTATGGGGTATCCTGGTCTATGACCAAGTGGTTTTTGGTTGTGTACCAAGATGTTATGATATGTGATATTCTTCTTCTCTCCATGGATGGTCCATGAGACCTAGGAGCAACTAGAAGATGGACATGACCACATCATCGGTTTCTCCTCTTATGCAGGGATGATAAAAGCTTATAAGTTATCATGAGACATATGTGGACATTTTTCCATTGAAGAAGACCCCCTTGACTTTGTCTTGTAGCCTCCCCTTGCTTGATTCTCATTCTCCATCTTGCTTGATGTTGTGTTGGTCTTGTATAAGTCACTTTGACTTATTTGACTTTATAATTAATATTTTTATTAATTAAATATTAAATATTAATTATTTTAATTTTTAGTTTTTTAATTAAACCTAATCCTAACACTTCCCAAAACTATAAAAAGGAACCTACCCCTCTCTCATTCTTACATTCACGTGCTCTCCTCTCATGGTTTGATTTTTTGTGGCTACTTCAGCTTGGTTCTTGTCTTGGGTACAACCTCCTTGGTGGACTCTCTCTTTCTGATTTGAGGTGCGACCTCTTAGGCTTCTTCTTGTTTGTTGGCTGGGAGTTTCATTTTTGGTGTATGGCTCCCCTTTGATGATTGATGGTGCCACCAATCCTTCTCTCTTGTTGTGTGAAAGTGGGTGGACCTTCCTCTTGTTGTTTGAGGGTGTCACAAGCTTCCCTTGGCCCTCTTCAAGCTGATGTTGGCTGCTTCAAGGTTGTCGTTGCCTCCTAGGAAGACATTGGCTCTTCTTCCTTTTGTTGTTGATGTTCTCTCTTGTTGTCCCCGATATTTACTGGCCACTACTTTTGTCTATCAGATTTAGTTGTGAGGGTTTGAAAAACCCTTTGTTTTTGTAACACTACAGTCCATATTGGACAGCCTTTAGTTTGAGCCTATGTTGTTGTCTTTGGGTTTTTATATCATCCCTACTCTTGTTGATTATCCCTGAGTTCTTCTTGGCAAATTGTTCACTTAAGATCATGATGAGATCAAACCCTTGAGGGTTTGATCCATGACCTTCAAATCTTTTCTGAGCATAAAAATAGGTCAGATACACATCATGTACTTCTATCATTTGTTTTTGCTAAGGTGAGTTCAAATTTTACTGTGCTAATATTTACATATGCTTTGAGTTCAAGTTAATGTTTCTTTTATGTTCATGATCAGTCCTAGTTAAAGTTTGTTCTCCTTAGCATGTTTAGATTTGTATTTTTAGTATTTCATCTACTTCAGAATTTTGTTTTAAGTGTTGATATGTATGTATAGTAGTGGTCAAATTTAAAATTTATCATTGTTTTCTCTTTTCTCTAAAAATCTATCATGGTATCAGAGCTTAGGGCGTGAAAAGAGCTCAATAAGTGGCAGACTTTTGAGCCTGCGTAGATCCATGTTTTAGGGCTTGTTTTGTAGATCAACAGTAAGGTTATTACATAATCAGATCTTGAAATCAACATGGCTTCATCTTCAGTCAAAGCAAAAGATAGGCTTGAAGGGGCCTCCAACTTCAATGCTTAGAAGGCTAGGGCGTTTAATATACTAGAAGAGGGTGACTTGGATGAGTTGGTTACCAGGGTGATAGAAGAACCCACTTCAAATACAGGTAGGGAAGCATATAAGAAGAGGTAGGCCAAAGCTAAGAGAATCATATTTGACCTGGTTAAGGACAACATGATGCCCCTCATTGGTCATCTAAGAACAACAAATGAATGCTTTGATGCCCTAGCAAATCTATATGAAAAGAAGGCTCCAACTCATAAGAGGATATTGAAGAAACAACTATGTACATTAAAGATGGGGAAGGACGAAACTATCTCTACCTTATTTTCCATTGCTCAAACAAGAGATCAACTTACAACAATTGGAATTGCAGTGGATGATGATGACCTTCTACAAACTAGAGTTAATGACCTCCTTGACTCATGGGAGACATTTCTCTCTTCGGTCAATGGAAGAGAAGTTCAACCTAACTTCGAGAGATTATGGCATGATTTCTCGGAAGAAGAGGGTAGACTCAAAAGCATGAATGATCCCTCAATGATAAGAGACTGTGCTCTTTCAGTCAAAGCCAAGATATGGAAGAAGTTTCCTTAGCACAAAGGCAAAGGTAAGAAACCCCAAGGTAAGCAATCTCACTTCCACTCTCATTTATCTAAAATAAGATGCTTTAACTGTAAAAGGCTAGGTCATTATGCAAAATACTACAGGAACCCTCCTTCACAACAGAAGGAGAGAGGCAGGTTTCATTCTTCAATTGCAACCGAGGAAGTACAACCTCAAAGAAGAAGAACTAGGGCAATGACTAAAGAGAAAGAACAATGTCAAGAATGTTATCTTATCTCAACCCTCTCTGACACTGTAACCAAGTCAGAAGATGTTTGGTTAGTGGATAGCGGGGCCTCCAAACACATGATAGGCTTCAGACAGAATCTTGTAAATTATCGGGATAAGAAGCTCATTGTGAAGTTATAATTGGGTGATGATGGCACCTATGACATCAAAGGGTTTGGATAAACATTTTTTCAGATTTAGACAGGTAATGTATTTCATATCGATGAAATTCTTTATATTCCTGGATTAAAGAAAAATCTCATCTCAATTCCAGTGCTAGAAAGAAAAGGGTACTCAGTAGCTTTCTCCAAAGGGAAGGCTCTCATGTGGCCCTCAAATGGGAGTTTGAGCTCAGCCATGACAATCGGAACTCAAGAGAGTGGACTTTACAAAATCATTGGTCAAGGTGTTCAAGCATTAGCTCATGAGATGATAAACCCTTGCGAGCTATGGCATAGAAGGCTTGGGCATTTCAACTACAATGTTCTCCCAGGTTTGCAAAAGATGGTAACAAGTATGCTAGTTTTTTCATTTGAGCATGATAGTGCTTGTATAGGCTATGCTCTCGGTAAAAATACAAAGAAAGCTTACCCTCATAGTAATAGAAAAACTAATGGCATTTTAGATCTTATTCATTTTGATATTTTTGGACCTGTGACTGCTCCGTCAATGAATGGTTGTCTTTATTATATCATTTTTATTGATGATTGTTCTCATAAAACTTGGATTTATTTTTTGAAAACTAAAGATGAATCTTTCAGTAAATTCCAGGATTTTAAGAATCTTGTTGAGAATCAGATAGGTAAGCACATTCATGTTTTCAAAACAGACAATGGAAAATAATTTGACTCCCACAAGTATGATGATCTTTGTTGGTCTTCAGGGATTAAGAGGGAGTTGATTGTGCCTTATAATCCCCAGAAGAATGGGGTTGCAAAAAGAAAGAACACAACGATTTGTGAAGCAACCAGATCCATGATGTATGATCACAATCTACCATTGTCTCTTTGGGCCGAAGTTGCAAGCATTGCAGTCTACATTTAGAACAACTGTCCTCACAAATCCCTCGAAGATAAAACTACAGAAGAAGTCTTCACCAGTAAGAAGCCTCCAATTGACCATTTGAGAATATTTGGCAGTCCAGTCTACATTCATATACCTAAAGAAAAGAGGACTAAGTTAGGACCCTCTGGAAAGAAAGGAACTTTTGTGGGATACAGTGAGACCCCAAAATCATATCAAATTTATGTACCAGGGAAAAATTTCATTAAGGTCAATAGAGACGTGACTTTTCATGAGGAATCAGTGTTTTTTATTCCAGAGAACTTCCATGTGATACATAGGAGCAGGAAGCTCCATCCTCGGAACCTTCAGATCCACCACTACCAAATGAGCAGAGGGAGGAGACCATAGAGCCTTCAGTGGATCCCATATGGGATTTTGTGGAGTTTCCCTTAGAGAAACCTCATGTTAAAAGGAAGTCATCTTGGTGCCGGGAAATTTTAAAGGAAGCAGAAAAGCATGTATCACCTAAAGGTACCTTCAGAGAAAACAAGAAACCAGATAAGTACTTTGGCCTGATAGCGCAGTTGAATCTTGTCATTGACTCAGAACCTTCCACTTTTGAAGAGGCCTCCAAACATAAAGTGTGGAAGGATGCCATGATAGAAGAGTACAAATCAATATTAAAGACTGATGTATGGGAAGTGGTCCCAAGACCTCATGATAAATCAGTGGTAACCTCTAAATGGATTTACAAAATAAAGCATGCAATTGATGGCAGTGTTGAAAAATTCAAAGCTATATTTGTGGTTCTTGGATTCTCTCATAAAGAAGGAATTGACTATGATGAGATCTTTGCATCCATTGCGAGGTGTACTTCCATCAAAATCATTATCTCTCTTGCTTCAGTTTTTTATTGGAAACTTCACCAAATGGATGTTAAGACTGCCTTTCTCAATGGTGAAGTTGAGCAAGAAGTTTATATTGAGTAGCCTGAGGGTTTTGTGATCCATGAGAAAGAATCCCATGGCTGCAAACTCAAGAAAGCCTTGTATGGTTTGAAACAAGCTCCGAGATCTTGGTATGGAAGAACTGACAGTTTCATACAGAGTCTTGGATTCTCCAAGAGTATAGCAGATCTTAATCTTTATATAAATATTGTGAAGAATCATCCTGTTATCTTGGTTTTATATGTGGATGATATGTTCCTTATTGGAGAGGAACATCTTATAGCTCAAACTAAGAGGGAGTTATCAACAAAATTTGAAATGAAAGACTTGGGTCTTATGCATTACTTCCTTGGCTTAATGGTGTGGCAAAAATCGGGTGAGATCTTTCTCTCAAAAAGCAAGTATGCAGTTGATGTGCTTCATAGATTTGGCATGATGGATTGTAAGTCCATGACCACAATTATGATTTTTAACCTGAAGAAGTTACATGATCAAGCTAAGGGCTCAAATCCAGAAGACCCCACCATATATCGTCAGATCATTGGGTCCTTGATGTATCTGGTACATACTAGAATGGGCATTTGTTATGCAGTGAATGCTCTCCACCAGTTCATGTGTGAACCAAAACATATTCATATGGTTGTTGTTAATCATGTTCCTAGATATGTCCAAGGAACTATAGCCTATGGGCTCAAATACACTTCCACTGGAGGGGTAATGCTTCATGGTATTACAGATTCATATTGGATGGGCAGTACAGTGGACCGAAAGAGTACTTTCGGATATTGTTTTAGTTTGGGTTCAGCTATGATCTCCTAGCCCAGCAGGAAACAATGATCCATAGCCCAAAGCACTGCAGAGGAAGAATACATTGTTGCAAGTGTTGCTAGTAGAGAAGCAGTGTGGCTCAGAAAGTTACTCTCAGATTTGTTCAGTGTTGAGTTGGAACCCATAGTAATCCATTGTGATAACCATAGTTGTATAAATCTCTCTGTGAATCTAGTGTTTCATGACAGATCGAAACACATTGAGATGAGATATCACTATGTTCAAAACATGGTTAGTAAGAACATTCTCAGTATTCAGTATGTTCTGACGATGAAACAAACCGTAGATATTTTGACCAAGCCTTTGTATTTAAAAAAGTTTGTGTACTTTCAAGACAAGCTTGGTGTTGCTGAGAATTATTCTCTTGATGAGAGGGAGTGTTGAAATTAGTATAGATGTAAGAGCCATTCTCCGGGAGGATGGATTAAGACCCTAGCTGATATCTAAGGCCCCCAGTACACTCCTGGTGTTCTTGGTTTGGGACCAAATAGTTATAGCATGGGAAAAAGACCCTAGTGAGGGCCCCCAGTGTATTTCTGGGGTTCTTGGTCAAGGACCAAGAAGTAAGTCCCTAGATGTGTTCTAGGGCCCCTGGATGTGTTCCATGGAATCCTTGCTCCGTGCTTGGATTGATCCTTGGATGTGTTCCTTGGTGGTTGATGATGTAAGTCCCTAGATGTGTTCTAGGGCCCCTGGATGTGTTCCAAGGAATCCTTTCTTAAACTCTTGGGTTGATCCTTGGTATTGTACCTTGGTGGATGAAAGACCCTAGATGTGTTCTAGGGCCCCCATATGTGTTCTGGGGTATCCTGGTCTATGACCAGGTGGTTCTTGGTTGTGTACCAAGATGTCATGATGTGTGATCTTCTTCTTCTCTCCTGAGATGGTCCATGAGACCTAGGAGCACCTAGAAGATGGACATGACCACATCATTGGTTTCTCCTCTTATGGGGATGATAAAATATTATAAGTTATCATGAGACATATGTGGACAGTTTTCCATTGAAGAAGACCCCCTTGAATTTGTCTTGTAGCGTCCCATTTCTTGATTCTCATTCTCCTTCTTGCTTGATGTTGTGTTGGTCTTCCATAAGTCACTTTGACTTATTTGACTTTATAATTAATATTTTTATTAATTAAAATATTAATTATTAATTATTTTTATTTTTATTTTTTTAATTAAACCTAATCATAATGCTTCCCAAAACTATAAAAAGGAACCTACCCCTCTATCATTCTTACATTCACTTGCTCTCCTCTCATGGTATGATTTTCTGCAGCTACTTCAGCTTGGTTCTTGTCTTGGGTACGACCTCCTTGGTGGACTCTCTCTTTCTGATTTGAGGTGCGACCTCTTAGGCTTCTTCTTGTTTGTTGGCTGGGAGTTTCATTTCTGGTGTATGGMTCCCCTTTTATGAGTGATGGTGCCACTGATCCTTCTCTCTTGTTGTGTGAAAGTGGGTGGACCTTCCTCTTGTTGTTTGAGGGTGTCGGGGCCTTCCCTTGGCCCTCTTCAAGCYAATGTTGGTTGCTTCAAGGTTTTTGTTACCTCCTAGGCAGCCCTTGGCTCCTCTTCCTTTTGTTGTTGATGTTCTCTCTTGTTGTCCTTGATATTTACTACCCACTACTTTTGTCTATCAGATTTAGTTGTGAGGGTTTGAAAAAACCTTTGTTGTTGTAACACTACAGTCCATATTGGACAAMCTTTAGTTTGAGCCTATGTTGTTGTCTTTGGGAKTTTGTATCAACCCTACTCTTGTTGATTATGCCTGGGTTCTTCTTGGAAAACTGTTCACTTAAGATCATGATGAGAGCAAACCCTTGAGGGTTTGATCCATGACCTTCAAAGATTTTATGAGCATAAAAAGAGGACAACTACACATCAGGTACTTCTATCTTTTGGTTTTGCTAAGGTAAGTTTAGATTTTATTGTGCTAATCTTTACATCTGCTGTGAGTTCAAGTTAATGTTTCTTTTATATTCATGATCAGTCCTAGTTAAAGTATGTTCTCCTTAGCATGTTCAGATTTGTATTTCTAGTATTTCATCTACTTCCTAATTTTGTTTTAAGTGTTGATGTATATGTACAGTAGTGATCAAATTTAAAATTTATTATTGTTTTCTCTTTTCCCTAAAAATATAACACTCATTTTTTCATAACACACTTGGATCACTTTCTCTCTCTTGTGTACCACTAGCCTCTTGGGATTCTAGCACACTTCTTCTTGGTGATTGGATTTTCTCTTGGACTATCTATTATCTAGTGAAAGGTTGTTGTTGGGTTTTTCTCCCTTGTGAAGAAGGGTTTCCCAGGATATCTCTTATGTATTTTTTGCATGGTTATCTTCTTGTGATCTTGGATAATTATATGATGCAATTAATGCTTAGGGTTTATGCTTCATGATATTTATGCTATGAAAAATTGAATAGAATGTTAACAAGTTGATCAAGCATAAAATTCAACAAAGGTAAAGGATGGATGGGAAGTGCATGATGCCTACACCTTCCAACTCAAAGGAGAGTGAAATCAAATGCAGAGGGGAATGGAAAGATGGAATGGAGGAAGGCATGTAGGGAAGAATGGAAGCATGGGGTAGAGTGGGAGTTTGAAAGGAGTGAGGAATACCCCCACCCTCCACCCTAATAAAAGGAATGTGGAGCAGAGGAAAGTGAGGGGTGGAGGATGGGTTATCAATTGCCTTGATGTAACTGTATAATGACTTGGGGTTAGAGGATAGGTTCTCCACTATTCAGCCTAAACCCACAAAAATGAACCTAAGTCATGTGGGGGCCAAGGGTGGACTCTTTACAATCCCAACTCAAGCCCACCCCCAAAATTTTATTGCATACTTAAAAGTGGGAAATAGACTCAAGAAAAGAAAGGGAAATAGAGGGAAAATGCAAAAGAAACCGACATTAAGGGAGAAGGGAAAAAGGGATAAAAACCCACAAAATTATAGCATTACCCAACCTCACTCCATCAAGAGACAAACTTATGAAATAGGTGGAAGGTCGAAGGCCATTGTCTCAAAGACCATTTTTCCCATTCAACCTTATTGATAAGAAAATATGTGGACAACTTGAGCCAAATAATGCTACCTTGAATTCACTCACCCTCTTCATGCTCACGTTCATGATAAAATACATTTTTCCACTTCTACATTGTTTTGTGGTAGGAGACCAAATGCATATAGTACAATTTTGGTCACCAAAATATTTGTTGGAAACTATGAAGACCAATTCTTGAGATGGACGATCTTGACCAAGGTAAAGACCACATTGTGATAGAGTACATCAATGCCTTTCATACCCTGTGTACAAAATTAGTTATTTGGGATTCTGAGCAACACTTGATTTTAGAATACCACAACATCCTACACATATACATCCAAATAGAGATGGAGTTTCTAGACATCTCTTCAGTAGGAACTAGTTACCATTATGTTGTCAAGATTGAGAAAACATTTTGGCACAAGGGTAAGAAAGAGTTTGCGACCATAAATCACCCACAACACAAGAAGTGTGAAGGCAATGCTAACTATCAAAACAAAGGATAGAGCAAATATAGCCAAACTCAAGACAAATTGTCAAAGACACATGCAAGCAATAAGAATGGGAAATCGAAGGTCACACGAAAGTGGTGTCACCACTATAAAATCCCTTGGCACAACAATGACAAATGTTGCACTAGAGAGTTGTTATTGGCTTAGTTAAAATCCTCGGACTTAGATTCAACCCTATTTCCAAGAGATTCCACGAATAGGTGAAAATGGATCATTGAGGTAGCACCTAGTGTTACTATTGCCATAAAAAAGGTCCAACTAGCGGAACTCGAGGAGCCTAACAAAAGTGAACACCTCTTCTACACAAAGATGTGGGTGACAAGGACACCATTGCATTTCATTGTTGACAAGGGAAACTAGAAGAACATGATCTTAATGTAAGTCATCAAGAAGATAATGTTGCCAACAACGTCACAACCCTAACCACACACAACCATACATGTAGAGATGTCATGGTGTTTATCGGTCTAGACACAACTAGCTATTTGACAAGAACCCTACTATAGAGTTCTCATTTTTCCAAGGGGTGTATTTTGTCATATTTTGAAAGATGGTGCTAACAATATCACCATTTTTTTCTTGGCTATTTTTTTAACTTTGTCATTGTTGATGAAGTAATGTTTTTGCAAGGGGTTTTTTAAAGGACAATTTTTGGTCATTTTTTGAATAATCATCACAATTGTATCACAACTTTTCTTTTCCAAGGGCTCTTTTTCTAAAAAGTTAGTGTTGATGTAGTAATATAAAAAAAAAATCGTTTTCCAAGGGTTTTCTTATTTTTTTCTTTTTTTCTTTGAGAGGTTATATAGTAAATGCAATTTTTCATTGTCTATTTATATTTTTATTATTCTAGTATCATCGTTTTTTTTATATTATATTTATGATTTTTTTGTAAGAAAGGGATGAGCAATTTCTCAAATCCCACCTTAATTTCCTCGATTATGTAAAATTTAATTGAAAATTTGCTTCAATGTTATAAAATTAATGGTAGTATATTAGATAAATTTTACAAAATTAAAATTTACGAAGATTATTTCTTTTAATTCAACAAAATTCTAGAAATTTTAACAATTTTTTGCTCAACTATGGTGAAATTTCCCCAAATTTTATAAAATTTATTGCATGTAGAAAGGGGGATCGATGTCGCCCCCACAAGGGATATTATAAGAATCTCCCCTCCACCCTTTCCACGTGCAAAATTCCATGCATAAAATTCCCATATTTTAGGCAATTTAGTGAAATTTAACGATTTGTTTTTTCAAATTTCTCAACTTTTAATGAATTTCAAGCACAGAGGGAGGAGACCAATGTCGGCATTATCCCCCCGGCCCCTCCATGCTTTCAGTGCGGTGAAATTTTGAGAATTTTGGCCTTTTTTCCCTATTTTACCAAATTTTGGAGGGTGGCCCATGGGGGTGGGGTACAATTCCTAACATTGCTCCCACCCCAAAGGTGATTCTTAGCATGGCCCACACTCTCCATGTGTATCATGACTCAAAATTGCCCAAATTTGGAATAAATTTAGTTAAATTTGGAAAAACATTTCCAAATTTCAAGCATGGATAGAGGAAGGGCTTACTAAAATTTGGGCATTTTTTAGAAATTTTAGGCATGGAGGGAAGGGAAGCGATGCTAGAAATCACCCCTGGGGTAGGGGGGACAATGTTGGGCATCGACCTCCCCCACTACATGTAAGTGTTGATATTATGGTAGTTGTGGGAGGTATTTACCTCCACATGTAACCCTGACGAGAATAGAATATTTCGAGAAGAAACAAGAAACCCTAAAGAATTAAACTTAACCCTAGAAGACAAGTCGGCTCAAGAAAATAATTAATATTAAGTATTTAGCCTCCATAATGAGAAGTCGGCCCAGACAACTCAGGAAATAGTATAAATACAAGTAGCCAGATCTCATTTTGTACACACAACTCATAATTTTAGCTGGGAAGAGGCGCGCACTCCAGAAATTGGGAAAGTGCACAAGTCTGGGGAGCCGACAGCAGCCATAATCTATATTCTTGGTTTAGGCTCAGAATTTTTGTTGGGTATGGTTGGACTCTCTTATCAGTCCTGGTTATCTTTTCTTGGTGCATTAGCCTTGGTTGGATATTGGTTTGCTTCTGAAATCATTCTCTGTCAAGGTTAAGGTGCTCGGGGGTGGCTTCAGCCTATGGCTGGGTGAAAATATTGTTATATTGTCTATGGTTAAATGAGCACATCCATTACTTTCTAATAGGTTATGGGCCCATACTATCTTTGGACAGTCTAACCGTTGGAAGATAGATTGGGAGGATTTGTTTAGCTATAGTTGCAGTTGCAACCAGTCTTTGCGGCAACAAAGAAACCCTAACCCTCTCATTGAGGCACCTTAAGTGAAGAGATTGACCTAATTTCGGGATAGACTAGTGTGCCCTAGCCTAGCACATCTCCTGGTACTCTCAGCAAGCTAAGACGTCAAGTTTTCTTTTTTCGTCAAAATCAAGGGTTGACCAAGTCAAAGCAATTATGACTGACTCTATGAATTCAAAATACAAGTTAGAAGGGGCTTCTAACTTCATAGCATAGAAAACAAGGATTGATCTCATCCTTGCCAAGAATAAAGTGTTGGATATCGTGAAAGGAAAGAACGTGGAACCACAATTCGAAGAAGGAAAAGAGAAGGAACCTTAGAACGTTGAAGTTATGGAGAAGTTCAAAGATAGCGACATAAATGCCATGAGTATCATAGTGGACTCTATAAAAGACCACTTGATGCCCTACATCTCCCATCTTGACTCATCTAAGAAGATGTACGATGCCCTAACTAACATCTTCTCAGTTAGAAACATTGGACAAGTAATGAGTCTAAATAATGAGCTTCGTGACATGAAAATGAATGATGATGACAACATAACATGATACTTTGTGAGAACTTCTCAGTTAAGAGATCAACTACAATCTATTGAAGAAATCATTTCATAGAAGGAACTGGTAAATATAGTACTCAATGGTCTTCCCAAGACATGGGATGCATTTTCCACAAACATGAACACAAGAAAGGAGTATCCCACATTTAAAGAACTTTGGACTTGTTGTGCACAAGAAGAATCAAGGATTAGTGCAAAAGAGAAACCCCAAAAGAAATATGATGATCAAGCCTTCACAACAAGGTTCAAGAACTTTAGGAATAAAAAGAGGTTTGGCTCAAGGAAGAAACCAAATCAAGAGAAAGATATGTCAAAAATACAATGCTTCAACTGTCGAAAATATGGTCACTACAAGAATCATTGTCCTGAGTTAAATAAAAGGAAGGAAACACATGAAGCATCGGTTGCGGAAGAAAGGGAACCCTCAAAGAAGACCAAGCAGGATAAAACATACTTCTCCTTCTAAGACAAGGTAGCAATATTCTTCATAGTTCTTGTACATACCATGTTTCTGTACATATCTTGCATATCTATTTCTTAGAATATAAGATGTTCAAAGAGAAACAATACCTATGGAAGAATAACAAGATAAGGATTGCTATCACGATGACTACAAGTCAAGCAATACACGTGAAAAGATGAAGTACATTGACAATCCTTGGTAACAATTCATGTGGAAGCTATTACAGCTGCAAGATAAGCCGAAATCAGAATCAAACATGAAGAAACCTGGAATAAGTAAAAATAAAAAGAAGTCAGCAATCAAAAGGAAAAGACTTGTGACACTTTGTAGAAGGCCATAAGGATGCAGACAAAAGCTTGGACTCTCTTAGATGGAGGGAGCCGATTATATAATTCCAAAAGAAGAGCATACATTCATGCATGAAGCAAGGATTAGGAGGGAGTTAATCCTAAATAATGTGATCCATCAAGGATTATGAAGTATCTATCCATGTTCCCATTGATTGTAGCAGCCATGAAAAATAACACGTGTTCAGTTTGACTTTAGAAGAAGTATTCTTCAAAAATAAGCCTTAAAAAGTATCCATAGTTGTCCATCCACATCCATGATCTTATGAATGGAAGCATCACGAGATTCAGAACTAGAGGTTCTCCCAGATGGAGGGAGAAGACTATGATTATAGCTTGTTCCAGTAGCCAAACATACCTCTACCTGAGCCATTATATCATCCGCAGTGTCCATGGGTTGGAGTTTACATTAGATGAATGTAAGGATTGTCCTCCTCAACATAGTAATTGAACAAGCAGCGTATGTAGAGTAACCTCAAGGTTTTGAGGTATACCAGAAAGAGACCCTTGTATTCAGATGGAAGAAGATCTTGTATGGAAAGCCTCTCATGCACAACAAAAGTGTGGTGAAAATTTTCTATAACAGAGATATTGTATCAGAATGGTTACTCAAAAGTCCAGGATGATGGATTGTTAATCCATGACAAACTCTCATGATGACAAAATAAGTGACACTTGGATATGTTCCAGTTTGAGCCTTGCCACGATGTCATGAGCTCGCAGAAAACAAAAGTTCTTAATTCAACCATGATATATTATAATGATCAGAGCTATATGAAGCCTTCAGAGAAAAACAATGTTCTAGAAAGACCGAAGTACATTGAGATCAAACATTACATTCTCTGTGATGAGGTACAAAAAAGAGAAGTTGTTCCCCAATATATCTCCACAGATGAGCAGATAAGCAGATATTTTGGTAAAGCCTCTGTCCAAGATGAAAAAGTTTGCTTACTCAAGAAACAAGTTGGAGCTTGTGGAGACATCTTCCTTATTGAAAAAGGGAAGAGATGAATCCCAGGTTGGGAGGAAGAACTGATGCATTATTGATTTATGGACAATCATTTTTCAGTTCGAAAAATGGTCCAGGATGAGCAGTTCCTTCCCAGTTCAGAAAGTGGTTTGAGATTTTTGACAGACAGGCATTTTCTAGTTCAGAAAATGGTCCAGATTGGACGAACATTTTCGTAATGAAAATGGTTCAATAGATTGTTGATGTACCATAGACAATGATTCCCCTTGTGGCCAGTGTGGGGGAATGGTCTAGGACAATGTTTCTTCTTGACAGACACTCTCAGTAGTGGTCAAGAAGAATGGTCTGCCTCGTCGGGCAATCATTCTTTCGAAGTTCACAGTTGTGAGAAGTTTCGAAGAATGGTTTGTTTTGGAGGTTGGTGCAGGACAATCATTCCCTAGGGAAGACTCATTCTCTCCAGGTTGCACTTTGTTTAGTGTCAGAAGAATGGCCCAGTTAGGTGAATGGTCCAAGTTCAACAATCAAGGACAAGAATTCCCTAGGGCATACTCATTCTCTCCAGGTTGCACTTTGTTTAGTACCGGAGGAATGGCCCAGATAGGTGAATGGTCCAGGCTCAGAAATCAGGACAATTATTATTCTATGCTTGAGAATAATAGTCCAGTAGCTCATGGATGATGTTTTACCTTCTAAGGGTAGATGCTCTTCCATATATCATAGATGTGAGTGGAAGAATGGCTCATATGATTCAGTTTATATCATGACATTGTTTTTCTGTGCAGGTTGATATCAGATGATATGATTGCTATGGAGACTGTATGTCTCTGGACAGTATATGTATGCTATTGTGGTGGATGTGTTCCACCAGTTGTGACTATGTGTCATTGATTGAGTAGATGTGTGCTACTTTGTGTGGTAGTGTACCATTGGATTGTAGTTGTGTACTACTATGGATAGACATAGTTGTGTTCTATTGAATGACATTGTTCTGATTTCCATGTAGACTATCAATAGTGTTGAAAATGATTATTGGCTAGATGGATGGTCAGTGTATTGATGGACATACATTCTCTAGAAGGATAATGGTCCAAGACATTTATTCCTCTAGGACGTATGTCTGGATTAGAAGAGTAGTCCTTGTATCCCATGGCGTGGCTTCCAGCATATGTTGGAATAGTTATTCTTCTAGGACATATGACCATATTAGAATAATGGTTCTTGTATCACTCTTTAGAGTGAGTGACTTATTCAACATCATGTATGATTACTCAGATGGAGTATGGTTTCGAGAGATGATGCAGTTGATGTTGTCAGATGACATTGATAGTGATGATGGTTCTCGTGATCTAATCATGAGATGGTACTGGTTGAATGGTATCTTTGTGCTCAAGACCATTGCCTTCAATACCTCCCTATATAGGAGGGAGTGTTGATATTATGGTATCTGTGGGAGGTATTTACCTCCAAATGTAACGCTGGCGAGAATAGAATATTCTGGTAAGAAAGAAGAAACCCTAAAGCATTAAACTTAACCCTAGAAGACAAGTCGGCTCAAGGAAATAATTAATATTAAGTATTTAGCCTCCAGAATGAGAAATCGGCCCAGATAGCTCAGGAAATAGTATAAATACAAGTAGCCAGACCTCATTTTGTACACACAACTCAAAATTTCAGTTGGGAAGAGGTGCGCATTGCAGAAACTGGGCAAGTGCGCAAGTCTGGGGAGCTGGCAGTAGCCACAATTTGTATTCCTGATTTAGGCTTGGATTTTTTGTTAGGTATGGTTGGACTCTCTGATTAGTCTTGGTTATCTTTGCTTGGCGCATTAGCCTTGTTTGGCTATTGGTCTACTTTCGAAATCATTCTCTGTCAAGGTTAAGGTGCTCGGGGGTGGCTTCGGCCTATGGTTGGGTGACAATATTGTTATATTGTCTATAGTTAAATGAGCACATCCATTACTTTCTAACATTAAGCACTTTCATAAAATTTTGTAAATTTGGGAAAATTTTGGCACAATTTCACCAAATGGAGGGGGAGGGACAATGCTTGGCATTATCTCCCTTTCGTGCATGCTTCAAATATTTAAAAAAAAGGGCAAATTTCCTTGAGTTTAGCCCAATTTTGGGAAATTGTGAGCAGTTTTGTGCATGGAGGGTGGGGGGAAATGTTGGGCATCTCCCTTGCTCCCTCCATGCAATAAATTTCATAAAATTTGGGAAAAGTTTCATTAAAATTCAATAAAATTTTGCGAAAATTTCACAAATTTTCCAGAATTAAAGGAAATTATATTCTTAGTTTTTGAAAATTTTGAAATTTTTTATGAAATTTCTCCTTTAATTTTACACTTCAAGGTAAGCTTTCAATTAAATTTTGTAGAATTGATGAAATTTAGGAGGGGATTTGGGCCACTCCTCCTCCCTTTCTTACTAAAATAAAAAA
>ML788211.1:572311-590544 GCA_009831015.1 Picea engelmannii | reverse complement strand
AACCAAATGTCATTCAAAGTCTTTGATACCCAGGTTGGTGTGTAAGGTATGGAAGGTATTGGTGAAATCTGAAACTGCTTGGCCCCTCTCTTGCCGCAGTGTGGTCCATCTCATGTACTGGTCCTCATAGTTACCAACAGGGTAATACTGTTCCTTTACCACATCGACAAAAAAATCCCAAGTGGGATCGACCCCATATATTGCAGACTCCTCTGTGGAACTTTGCTCCGAGTAAGTTTCATACCAATGTTTGACATGAGGGAGAGCTTTAAGGAGTGTGAAGGTGATCTTTTCTCTGTTGGAAAAATTGTGAACAGAGAAATAACCTTCTAGCAGATCTAACCATTTGTCTTGGGCTTCTTCATCTATCTGTCCTTCAAATACAAGAATATCTAAATTAACTTGTACCTTGAAAGGAGAGGTGCTTCCAAAGTGGTTGTTTGATGAATATGCACATGTTGCTATCTGCAAACATTGAAGGATGTGGGAAAAATTCTCCATCATTTTTTCCCTCTGTCGCGTGAGAGCTTGCTCAAGCAACAGACTGATAGGATCGTCTGCTCCGTCATTTTTCTTTTCTTCTGCCATTGAGGGTGTCTTGGGTGTGCGAGAGAGATTTTCCTCAAGAGAGACAATCTCGAGACCCAACTTGCTATACTCGGAACTCGTCAGGGACATGCACTGAAAAAACGATCAAGAACAGTCTGCTCTGATACCACTGATCCAGATTATTTTCGGCACGAAATGAGATTGGAGATATAACACAAAAATATGCAGATATATTGAAAGAGAAACAATAATATAAAAAAGATATATTGGAAATATAACCAGAGGCAAAGATATACAGTAATACATGATTTCTATTAATGAAATAACTGTACAGAGACTGTAAAAATACAGAGTGAAAGACTCGCTAGAATGGTGGCAGCTTATTTCTGAGAAAAGATGTGACGGCTACTCACATTCGCAAGAAGATGATTACAATGAGGCTCTGAAGGCATTTTTACAATAAACTGGAATGCCAAAAACCCTATCCATCCAAAAACTAACCCTAGGAGATGAAGCGCCAAAAGTCATGTGGGCCCCGTTTGGGAAAGTTAGTACATCAACTTACCGGTCATAACTTTTGCATACGATCTCAGTTTTAGGCATATAATAGCCCGTTGGAAAGGTATCATCAAGGGGATTCATTTTTGGGGCTCAAGAATGGTCTTGGATATCATTGAAAATCTCAATTTTTAAAAACCTTCATTTAGGCCATCAAAATAGCCTCGAAAGTTAAAACTGCTAAAAATAGTAAATTGCCAAAATTGCCAGAAAACTGTTTTGAGCCAGTTGGAAAAGGTGGGTGGCCACCGATATCAATGTAGATAAATACTACCTCCTTAGGAAGCAATGGTCTCCATTGCATTGAGGTCCCGGGGAGAGGGAAAAGCATTTGCTAAATCTGCATCTTGGTGAGCTGCTTGCCTTGCTGGAGACGTCGCGCTACTCAGTTTGTGGAAGTTTGTCATGAACTTGTTGAGGCTAAGGCTATTCAACAAGTCGAGCTACATGAGAGGATAGAAGGTGCTTGGGGTGAGGCTGTAGTGGTCGCAGTGTCCATCTGTTCCTCTTTTGAACAGATTGTGAAGAAGCTGAATTTTGTAGTATGAGATACTACCTTGCGACACTATTTAGGTGGAATAATAGTCAGAACTACCTCTGGTATTCTGTAGAGATGACCCCCCAAAGTAACAATTACACTATGGGGTCGAGACTCATAAATAGCATGGCACTTCCACATATATGGCTGGCCAAAGAGAACATCACAGACATCCAATGGGGTAGCATCACATAATACGTCATCCTTGAAGGGTTGGATGCCGTATGACAATCGACATTGCTAGCTTACACGAACATCTCTTCCTTGGCGAAGCCACTCGATGTTGTATGGCTGCGGGTGTGGTGTTGTCGACAATCCCAACTGTTTGTCGACCTCTGCTGAGATGAGGTTCTTCTGGCTTCCGCTATCAACAATAAAATGTGGCGGGGTCCCCTTCACCCACATCTGTGAATGAAAAAGGTGCTCCCCCTCTTCAGGATCTGTTGGTTCTTCTGGTTGAATTGTTGTGGCCGCGACAATAGTAGTGGGGTCTGCGTTGATGATCTATCTTTTACCAATATTTTTAGAATCAAATTTTGAATCAGGGTTTGGCTCCTTGTCTTTGATCTCGAAGATCATTGGATGTTTTGAGCAACATTCATCGGTGTTGTGCCAGGGGATTTTGTGGAAATCACACTATTTTTCGGTGTCGTTCTTCATCTTCCCGTGACCCTTCTTTTCCTGTGGCTTAGACTGGTTTTCCGAAAGTTGTTTGTTAGGGCCTTCTTTATCATACTTTGGTTGTTGCAGATTTGCAGACCTAAACTCTCGTTTGTTCTGGTGCTTAAATTTTTGCTCGATTTTGACAACATATCGATAAGCAGAACCGAGTGATGAGATGTCCAGAAAATTTATTTTAGTTTGGATGTATCTGTGTAGAGCCCCATGGTATTTCAGAACCAAATGTTGTTTAGAGTCTTTGATACTCAACTTGGTGTGCAAGGTATGGAAGGTATTGGTGAACTCCGGAACTGCTTGGCCCCTCTCTTGCCGCAGTGTGGTCCATCTCATGTACTGGTCCTCATAGTTTCCAACAGGGTAATGCTGTTCCTTTACTGCATCTACAAAAAATTCCCAAGTGGGCTCGACCCCATATATTCCAGACTCCTCTGTGGAACTTTGCTCCCAGTAAGTTTCCCACCAATGTTTGACATTAGGGAGAGTTTAAGGAGTGCGAAGGTGATCTTTTCTCTGTCGGAAAAATTGTGAACAAAGAAATAACCTTCTAGCAGATTTAACCATTTGTCTAGAGCTTCTGCATCTATCTGTCCTTCAAATACAAGAATATCAAAATTAACTTGTACCTTGAAAGGAGAGGTGCTTCCAAAGTGGTCCTTTGATGAAGATGCTTTTTTTTCTATTGACAGGCGTTGAAGGATGTGGGAAAAATTCTCCATCATTTCGTCCATCTGTCGCGTGAGAGATTTCTGAAGCAACAGACTGATATGATCGTCTGCTCCGTCATTTTTCTTTTCTTCCGCCATTGAGGGTTTCTTGGGTGTGCAAGAGTGATTGTCCTCAAGAGAGACAAGATCAAGACCCAACTTGCTATACTTGGACCTCATTGGGGACATGCATTGAAAAAATGATCAAGAACGACCTGCTCTGATACCACTGATCCAGATTATTTTCGGCACGAAATGAGAGCGGAGAAATAACACATAATTATGCAGAGATATTGAAAGAGAAACAGTAATATAACAAAGATATATTGAAAATATAACCAGAGGAAAAGATATATAGTAATACACGATTTCTATTAATGAAATAAATGTATAGAGACTGTAAAAATACAGAGTGAAAGACTCGCTAGAATGGTGGTAGCTTATCTCTGAGAAGCAATGTGACGGATACTCCCATTCGCAAGAAGATAATTACAATGAGGCTCTGAAGGCCTTTTTACAATAAATCGAAATTCCAAAATCCATAGACATCCAAAAACCTAACCCTAGGAGATGAAGTGCCAAAAGTCATGTGGGCCCCATTTGGGTATGTTAGTACATCAACTTCCCGGGGTCGTAACTTTTGCATACGATCTCCGTTTTAGGATTATGATTGCCCGTTGGAAAGGTATTGTAGAGGAGATTCATTTTGGGGGATTTATAATGTATTTGTATATCATTAAGAAGATCTATCTCGAAAAAAATTAATTTAGGCCCTCAAAATAGCCCCGAAAGTTAAAACTGCTAAAAATAGTAAATTGCCAAAATTAACAGAAAACTGTTTTGAGCCAGTTGGAAAAGGTGGGTGGCCACTGATATCCACTTGGATCAATCCTCCCTCCTTAGGAATAAACAGTCTCCATTGCGTTAAGTTCCCGGGGGAGAGGGAAAAGCGTTTGCTGAATCTGCATCTTGGTGAGCTGCTTGCCTTGCTGGAGATGTCACACTGCTTAGTTTGTGGAAGTCTGTCACGAACTTGTTGTGGCTGAGGCTGTTCAACAAGTCGAGATACATGAGAGGACGATGCGTATAAGGAATCTTTGTGCTTTGTTGCAACCTTGTCGACCTGCTTCTATTTGATAGAAGGTGCTTGGGGTGAGGCTGTAGTGGTTGCAGTGTCCTTCTGTTCCCCTTTTGAATAGATTGTGAAGAAGTTGAATTTTGCAATATGAGATACTACCTTGCGACACTGTTTAGGTGGAACAATAGTCGAAACTACCTCTGGTATTATGTAGATATGACCCCCCAAAGTAATGATGACACTACGAGGTCGAGACTCATAAATAGCATGGCGCTTCCACATATATGGCTGGCCCAAGAGAACATCACATACATACAGTGGGGAAACATCACATAATACCTCATCTTTGAAGGGCTGGATGTCGTATGACAATCAACATTGCTGGCTGGCACGAAGATCTCGTCCTTGGAAAAGCCACCAGATGTTGTGTGGCTGTGGGTGTGGTGTTGTTGACAATCACAACTGTTTGACGACCTCTATTGAGATGAGGTTCTTCTGTCTTCCGCTATCAGAAATAAAATGCAGCGGGTCCCCTTCACCCACATATGTGAATGAAAAAGGCGCTCCCCGTCTTCAGGATCTGTTCGTTCTTCTGGTTGAATTGCTGCAGTCGTGACAATAGCAGTGGGGTTTGCGTCGATGATATGTCTTTTACCAATATTTTCAAAATCAGATTATGAATTAGGGTTTGGCTCCTTGTATTTGATCTCGGCCATCAATGACTATTTTGAGCGACCTTCATCGGTGTTGTGCCAAGGGATTTTGTGGAAATCGCACCATTTTTCGGTGTCCTTCTTCGTCTTCCTGTGAGCCTTCTTTTCCTGTAGCTTAGACTGGTTTTTAGGAAACTGTTTGTTAGGGCCATCTTTATCATACTTTGTTTATTGTGGATTTGCAGACCCAAACTCCCATTTTCTCTGGTGCTTAAATTTTTGCTCGATTTTAAGAACATATCAATAAGAAGCACCGAGTGATGAGATGTCTAGAAAATTCATTTCAGTTTGGATGTATCTGTGTAGAGCCCCACGGTATTTCATAACTAATTTTCATTCAGAGTATTTGATACCCAGCTTGGTGTGAAAGGTATAGAAAGTATTGGTGAACTCTGGAACTGCTTGGCCCCTCTCTTGCCGCAGTGTGGTTTGTCTCATGTACTGGTCCTCATAGTTGCCAATAGGGTAATACTGCTCCTTTACCGCATCCACAAAAAAATCCCATGTGGGCTCCGCCCATATATTCCAGACTCCTCTATGGAGCTTTTCTCCCAGTAAGTTTCCCACCAATATTTGACATGAGGGAGAGCTTTGAGGAGTGCGAAGGTGATCTTTTCTCTGTTGGAAAAATTGTGAACAAAGAAATAACCTTCTAGCAGATTTAACCATTTGTCTTGGGCTTCTGCATCTATCTGTCCTTCAAATACAAGAATATCAAAATTAACTTGTACCTTGAAAGGAGAGGTGCTTCCAAAGTGGTTGTTTGATGAAGATGCACCTGTTGCTATCGGCAGGCGTTGAAGGATGTGGGAAAAATTCTCCATCATTTCGCCCCTCTGTCGCGTGAGAGCTTGCTCAAGCAACAAATTGATAGGATTGTCTGCTTCATCATTTTTCTTTTCATCTGCCATTGAGGGTTTCTTGGGTGTGCGAGTGAAATTGTCCTCAAGAGAGACAAGATCGAGACCCAAATTGATATACTTGGACCTCGTCGGGAACATGCACTGAAAAAATGATCAAGAACAACCTGCTTTGATACCAATGATCTGGATTATTTTCGGCACGAAATGAGAGCGGAGATATAACACAAAAATATGAAGATATATTGAAAGAAAAACAATAATATAACAAATATATATAGAAAATATAACCAGAGGCAAAGATATACAGTAATACACGATTTCTGTTAATGAAATAAATGTACAGAGACTGTAAAAATACAGAGTGAAAGACTCGCTAGAATGGTGGCAGATTATCTTTGAGAAGAGATGTGACAGCGACTCTCATTCGCAAAAAGATGATTACAATGAGGCTCTGAAGACCTTTTTACAATAAACCAGAATGAAAAAAAACCAAGACATCCAAAAACCTAACCCTAAGAGATGAAGCGCCAAAAGTCATGTGGGCCCCGTTTGGGTAAATTAGTACATCAACTTCCCGGGGTCGTAACGTTTGCATATGATCTCCGTTTTACGCATATGATAGCCCGTTAGAAAGGCATTGTCGAGGAGATTCATTTTTGGGGCTCAAATATGACTACATTTGTCATTAAGAAGCTCGATCATGAAAAACCTTCATTTAGGCCCTCAAAATAGCCCCAGAAGTCAAAACTACTAAAAATAGTAAATTGCCAAAATTGTCAGAAAACTATTTTGCGCTAGTTGGAAAAGGTGGGTGGCCACCGATATCCACCTGGATCTATCCTCCCTTCTTAGGAAGAAATGGTATCCATTGTGTTGAGTTCCCGGGGGAGAGAGAAAAGCGTTTACTGAATCTGCATCTTGGTGAGCTTCTTGCCTTGCTGGAGACGTCTTGCTGCTTAGTTTGTGGAAGTCTGTCACGAACTTGTTGAGACAGAGGCTGTTCAACAAGTCGAGATACATGAGAGGACGATGTGCAGAAGGAATCTTTGCGCTTTGCTTCAAACTTGTCAGCTTGCCTTTGTTGGATAGAAGGATCTTGGGGTGAGGCTGTAGTGGTTGTAGTGTGCTTCTGTTCCCCTTTTGAAAAGATTGTGAAGAAGCTAAATTTTGTAGTATGAGATACTACCTTGCGGCACTGTTTAGGTGGAACAATAATTGGAAATACCTTTGGTATTCTGTAGTGATGACCGCCCAAAGTAACAATGACACTACGGGGTCGAGACTCATAAATAGCATGGTGCTTCCACATATATGGATGGCCCAAGAGAACATCACAGATATCCAGTGGGGCAACATCACATAATACCTCATCCTTGAAGGGCTGGATGTCGTATGACAATTGACATTGCCCGCTGACACAAAGATCTCGTCCTTGGCGAAGCCACCCGATGTTGTATGGCTGCAGGTGTGGTATTGTCGACAATCCCAATTGTTTGATGAACTCTGTTGAGATGAGGTTTTTCTGGCTTCCGCTATCAACCATAAAATGCAGCGAGGTCCCCTTCACCCACATCTGTGAATGAAAAAGGTGTCCCCCCTTTTCAGGATCTATTGGTTCTTCTGGTTAAATTGATGCGGCCGCAAAAATAACAGTGGGGTTTGCGTTGATGATCTGTTTTTTACCAATATTTTCAGAAACAAATTCTGAATCAGGGTTTGTCTCCTTGTCTTTGATCTCCTCCATCAATGACTATTTTGAGCAACCTTCATCGGTGTTGTGGCAGGGGCTTTTGTGGAAATCACACCATTTCTTGGTGTCCTTCTTTGTCTTCTCATGACCCTTCTTTTCCTGTGACTTAGACTGGTTTTCAGGAAGCTGTTTATTAGGGTCGTCTTTATCATACTTTGGTTATTGTGGATTTGCAGACCCAAACTCCCGTTTTTTCTGGTGCTTAAATTTTTGCTCGATTTTAACAACATATCGATAAGCAACACCGAGTGATGAGATGTCCAAAAAATCCATTTTAGTTTGGATGTATTTGTGTAGAGCCCCACGGTATTTCATAACCAAATGTCGTTCATATTCTTTGATACCTAGGTTGGTGCACAAGGTATGGAAGGTATTGGTGAACTCTGGATCTGCTTGGCCCCTCTCTTGCCGCAGTGGTCCATCTCATGTACTGGTCCTCATAGTTGCCAACAATGTAATACTGTTCCTTTATTGCATCCACAAAAAAATCCCAAGTGGGCTTGACCCCATATATTCCAGACTCCTCTGTGGAAATTTTCTCCCAGTAAGTTTCCAACCAATTTTTGACATGAGGGAGAGCTTTAAGGAGTGCGAAGGTGATCTTTTCTCTGTCGGAAAAATTGTGAATAGAGAAATAACCTTCTAGAAGATTTAATCATTTGTCTAGGGATTATGCATCTATCTATCCTTCAAATACAAGAATATTAAAATTAAATTGTACCTTGAAAAGAGAGGTGCTGCCAATGTAGTTATTTGATGAATATGCGCCTATTGCTATCGGCTGACATTGAAGGACGTGGGAAAAATTCTCCATCATTTCGTCCCTCTGTCGCGTGAGAGCTTACTCAAGCAACAGACTGATAGAATCGTCTGCTCTGTCGTTTTTCTTTTCTTCCGCCATTGAGGGTTTCTTGGGTGTGTGAGAGAGATTGTACTCAAGAGAGACAAGCTCGAGACCCAACTTTCTATACTCGGACCTCGTCGGGGACATGCATTGAAAAAAAGATCAAGAGCGGCCTACTCTGATACCACTGATCCAGATTATTTTGGGCACGAAATGAGAGCGGAGATATAACACAAAAATATGTAGAGATATTGAAAGAGCAATAGTAATATAACAAAGATATATCAGAAATATAACCAGAGGCAAATATATACAGTAATACACAATTTCTATTAATGAAATAAATGTACAAAGACTGTAAAAATATAGAGTGAAAGACTCGCTAGAATGGTGGCATCTTATCTCTGAGAAGAGATGCGACGGCTACTCGCATTCGCAAGAAGATGATTACAATGAGGCTTTGAAGGAATTTTTACAATAAACCGGAATTCCAAAACCCTAGACATTGAAAAACCTAACCTTAGTAGATGAAGCGCCAAAAGTCATGTGGGCCACGTTTGGGTAAGTTAGTACATCAAAGTCCCGAGGTCGTAACTTTTGCATACGATCTCCATTTTAGGCGTATGATAGCCAGTTGGAAAGGTATCATCAAGGATATTAATTTTGTGGGCTCAATCATGACTTTTACTATCATTAATAATCTCAATTTCGAAAAGCCTTCATTTAGGCCCTCAAAATAACCCCGAAAGTTAAAACTGCTAAAAATAGTAAATTGTCAATATTGCTAGAAAACTGTTTTGAGCCAGTTGGAAAAGGTGAGTGGCCATCAATATCCACCTAGATCAATCCTCCCTCCTTAGGAAGCAATGGTCTCCATTGCGTTGAGCTCCTGGGGGAGAGGGAAAAACGTTTGCTGAATCTACATCTTGGTGAGTTGCTTGCCTTGCTGGAGACATCGCGCTGCTCAGTTTGTGGAAGTCTATCACAAACTTGTTGAGGCTGAGGCTATTCAACAAGTCTAGCTACATGAGAGGATGGTGTGAATAAGGAATATTTGCGCTTTGCTGCAACCTTGTTGACCTGCTTCTGTTGGATAGAAGGTGCTTGGGGCGAGGCTGTAGTGGTTGCAGTGTCCTTATGTTCCCCTTTTGAACAGATTGTGAAGAAGCTAAATTTTGCAGTATGAGATACTACCTTGCAACACTGTTTAGGTGGAACAATAGTCAGAACTACCTCTGGTTTTCTGTAGAGATGACCCCCCAAAGTAACAATGACACTACGAGATCAAGACTCATAAATAACATGGCGCTTCCACATATATGGTTGGCCCAAGAGAACATCACAGACATCCAGTGGGGAAACATCATATAATACCTCATACTTGAATGGATGGATGTCGTATGACAATCGACATTGCTGGCTGACACAAAGATCTCATCCTTGGCGAAGCCACCCGATGTTGTATGGTTGTGGGTGTGGTGTTGGCGACAATCCCAACTGTTTGACGATCTTTGCTGAGATGAGGTTCTTCTGGCTTCTGCTATCAACAATAAAACGCAGTGGGGTCCAATTCACCCACATCTGGGAATGAAAAAGGAGCCCCCCCTCTTCAAGATCTATTGGTTATTCTGGTTGAATTGTTGCGGTCGCGACAATAGCAGTGGGGTCTGCGTTGATGATCTGTCTTTTACCAATATTTTTAGAATCAGATTCTAAATCAGGGTTTGGATCCTTGTCTTTGATCTCCGCCATCAATGACTCTTTTGAGCGACATTCATCGTTGTTGTGCCAGGGGAGTTTGTGGAAATCACACCATTTTCCGATGTCTTTCTTCGTCTTTCCATGACCCTTCTTTTCCTATGGCTTAGACTGGTTTTCAGGAAGTTGTTTGTTAGGGTCGTCTTTATCATACTTTGGTTGTTGCGTATTTGCAGATCCAAAATCCTGTTTGTTCTGGTACTTAAATTTTTGCTCGATTTTAACAACATATCGATAAGCAACACCGAGTGATGAGATGTCCATAAAATCCATTTCAGTTTGGATGTATCTGTGTAGAGCCCCACGGTATTTCAGAACCAAATATCATTTAGAGTCTTTGATACACATCTTGGTGCGCAAGGTATGAAAGGTATTGGTGAACTCTAGAACTTCTTGGCCCCTCTCTTGTCGTAGTGTGGTCCATCTCATGTACTTGTCCTCATAGTTGCCAACAGGGTAATACTTATCCTTTACCGCATCCACAAAAAATCCCAAGTGGGCTCGACCCCATATATTCTAGAATCCTCTGTGGAACTTTTCTCCCAGTAAGTTTCCCACCAATTTTTGACATGAGAGAAAGCTTTAAGGAGTGCGAAGGTGATCTTTTCTCTGTTGGAAAAATTGTGAATAGAGAAATAACCTTTTAGGAGATTTAACCATTTGTTTAGGGCTTCTGCATCTATCGATCCTTCGAATACAAGAATATCAAAATTAACTTGTACCTTGAAAGGAGAGGTGCTTTCAAAGTGGTTGTTTGATGAAGATGCGACTGTTTCTATCGACATGCGTTGAAGGATGTGGGAAAAATTATCCATCATTTCGTCCCTCTGTCGCGTGACAACTTGCTCAAGCAACACACTGATTGGATCGTCTGCTCCGTCGTTTTTATTTTCTTTCGCCATTGAGGTTTTCTTGGGTGTGTGAGAGAGATTTTCCTCAAGAGAGACAAGCTCAAGACCCAACTTGCTATAATCGGACCTCGTCAGGGACATGAACTGAAAAAACGATCAAGAACATCCTGATCTGATACCACTAATCCGGATTATTTTCGGCACGAAATGAGATCGGAGATATAACACAGAAATATGCACAAATATTGAAAGAGAAACAGTAATATAACAAAGATATATCAGAAATATAACCAGAGGAAAAGATATACAGTAATACACGATTTCTATTAATGAAATAAATGTATAGAGACTGTAAAAATACAGAGTGAAAGACTCGCTAGAATGGTGGCAACTTATCTCTGAGAAGAGATGTGACGACTACTTGCATTCACTAGAAGATGATTACAATGAGGCTCTGAAGGCATTTTTACAATAAATCAGAATGCCAAAAACCCTAGACATCCAAAAACCTAAGCCTAGGAGATGAAGCGCCGAAATTCATGTGGGCCCCGTTTGGGTAAGTTAGTACATCAACTTCCCGGTGTCGTAACTTTTGCATACGATCTCCGTTTTATGCGTATGATCGCCCGTTGGAAAGGTATCACCGAGGATATTCTTTTTGGTGGCTCAATATTTCCTTAAGATATCTTTGAGAAGATTGATCTCGAAAATCATTCATTTAGGACCTCAAAATAGCCCCATAAATTAAAACTGCTAAAAATACTAAATTGTCAAAATTGCCAGAAAACTGTTTTGAGCCAGTTGGAAAAGGTGGGTGGCCATCGATATCGACCTAGATCAATCCCCCCTCCTCATGAAGCAATGGTATCCATTGTGTTGAGTTCCCAGGGGAGAGGGATAAACGTTTGTTTAATCTGCATCTTAGTGAGTTGCTTGACTTGCTGGAGACATCACGTTGCTCAGTTTGTGGAAGTCTGTCACGAACTTGTTGAGGCTGAGGCTGTTCAACAAGTCAAGCTACATGAGAGGTCAATGTGTAGAAGGAATATTTGCACTTTGCTGCAACCTTATCGACCTGCCTCTGTTGGATAGAAGGTGCTTGGGGCAAGGCTGTAGTGGTTGCACTGTCCTTCTGTTCCCCTTTTGAACATATTGTGAAGAAGGTGAATTTTGCAGTATGAGATACTACCTTGTGGCACTATTTATGTGGAACAATAGTCGGAACTACCTCTAGTATTCTGTAGAGATGACGCCCCAAAGTAGAAATGACACTACGGGGTCAAGAATCATAAATAACATGGCGCTTCCACATATATGGCTAGCCCAAGAGAACATCACAAACATCCATTGGGGCAACATCACATAATACCTCATCCTTGAAGGGATGGATGCTGTATGACAATCAACATTGCTGGCTGACATAGAAATCACGTCCTTGGCGAAGCCACCCGATATTGTATGGCTGCAAGTGTGGTGTTTTCGACAATCCCAACTGTTTGATGACCTCTGCTGAGATGCGGTCCTTTTGGCTTCCACTATCAACAATAAAATGCAACGGGGTCCCCTTCACCCACATCTATGAAAGAAAAAGGTGCTCCCCCTCTTCAGGATATGTTGCTTCTTCTGGTTGAATTGCTGTGGTCGCGACAACAACAGTGGGGTCTGCGTCGATGATCTGTCTTTTACCAATATTTTCAGAATCAAATTCTGAATTAGGGTTTGGCTCCTTGTCTTTGATCTCGACCATCAATGACTGTTTTGAGTGACATTCATCGGTGTTGTGCCAGGGGATTTTGTGAAAATTGCACTATTTTACGGTGTCCTTCTTCGTCTTCCCATGACCCTTCTTTTCCTGTGGCTTAGACTGGATTTCAAGAAGCTGTTTGTTAGGGTCGTCTTTATCATACTTTTGTTGTTGCGGATTTGCAAACCCAAACTCCCATTTGTTCAGGTGCTTAAATTTTTACTCGATTTTAACAACATATTGATAAGAAGCACCGAGTGATGAGATGTCCAGAAAATCCATTTCAGTTTGGATGTATCTATGTAGAGCCCCAAGGTATTTCAGAACCAAATGTCGTTGAAAGTCTTTGATACCCAGTTGGTGCGCAAGGTATGGAAGGTATTGGTGAACTCCATAACTGCTTGGCTCCTCTCTTGTCGCAGTGTGGTCCATCTCATGTACTAGTCCTCATAGTTGCCAACAATGTAATATTGTTCCTTTACCGCATCCACAAAAAATCCCCAAGTGGGCTCAGGCCCATATAATCCAGACTCTTCTATGGAACTTTGCTCCCAGTAAGTTTCCCACCAATGTTTGACACGAGGGAGAGCTTTAAGGAGTGCGAAGATGATCTTTTCTCCGTTGAAAAAATTGTGAACAGAGAAATAACCTTCTAGCAGATTTAACCATTTGTCTAGGGCTTCTACATATATCTGTCCTTCAAATACAGAAATATCAAAATTAACTTGTACCTTGAAAGGAGAGGTGCTTCCAAAGTGGTTGTTTGATGAAGATGCCCCTGTTGCTATGACGGCTACTCGCATTCGAAAGACGATGATTACAATGAGGCTCTGAAGGCCTTTTTAAAATAAACTGGAATGCCCAAAACCCTAGACATCCAAAAACCTAAACCTAGGAGATCAAGCGCCAAAAGTAATGTGGGCCATGTTTGGGTAAGTTAGTACATCAACTTTTCGGGGTCGTAACTTTTGCATATGATCTCCGTTTTAGGCATATGATAGCCCGGTTGAAAGGTATCGTCGAGGAGATTCATTTTGGGGGCTCAATGATGCCTTTGAAAACCCTTGAGAAGCTCAATCCCAAAAAACCTTCATTCAGGCCCTCAAAATAGCCCCAAAAGTTAAAACTGCTAAAAATAGTAAATTGCCAAAATTGCCAGAAAACTGTTTTGAGCCAGTTGGAAAAGGTGGGTGGCCATCGATATCCACCTGGATCAATCCCCCCTCTCGAGGAAGCAATGGTCTCCATTGCGTTGAGTTCCTGGGGGAGTGGGAAAAACATTTGTTGAATCTGCATCTTGGTGAGCTGCTTGCCTTGCTAGAGACATCACACTGCTCAGTTTGTGGAAGTTTGTCACGAACTTGTTGAGGCTGAGGCTGTTCAACAAGTCAATCTACATGAGAGGAAAGTGTGCATAAGGAATCTTTGTGCTTTGCTGCAAACTTGTCGACCTGCCTCTGTTGGATAGAAGGTGCTTAGGGCAATGCTGTAGTGGTTGTAGTGTCCTTCTTTTCCCCTTTTGAACAGATTGTGAAGAAGTTGAATTTTGTAGTATGAGATACTACCTTGTGAGACTATTTAGGTGGAACGATAGTCGGAACTACCTCTGTCATTCTGTAGAGATGACCCCCTAAAGTAATAATGAGACTATGGGGTCAAGACTCATAAATAGCATGGTGCTTCCACATATATGGCTGGCTGAAGAGAACATCACAGACATCCAGTGGGGCAACATCACATAATACCTCATCCTTGAAGGGTTGGATGCCTTATGACAATCGACATTGCTGGCTGACACGGAGATCTCGTCCTTGACGAAGCCACCCGATGTTGTATGGATTCAGGTGTGGTGTTGTCAACAATCCCAACTGTTTGACGACCTCTACTGAGATGATGTTCTTCTGGCTTCCACTATCAACAATAAAATATAGCGGGGTTCCCTCCACCCACATCTATGAATGAAAAAGGAGCTCCCCTTCTTTAGGATCTGTTGGTTCTTCTGGTTGAATTGCTGCGGTTGTGAAAACAACAGTGGGGTCTGCGTCAATGATATGTCTTTTACCAATATTTTCAGAATCAGATTCCGAATCAGGGTTTGGCTCGTATTTGATCTTGACCATCAATGACTATTTTGAGCGACATTCATCAGTGTTGTGTCAGGGGATTTTGTGGAAATCGCACCATTTTTCGGTGTCCTTCTTCGTCTTCCCGTGACCCTTCTTTTCTTGTGGCTTAGACTAGTTTTCAGGAAGCTATTTGTTAGGACTGTCTTTATCATACTTTGGTTGTTGTGGATTTGCAGACCTAAACTCCCGTTTGTTCTGGTGCTTAAAATTTTTCTCGATTTTAACAACATATCGATAAGAAACATCGAGTGATGAGATGTCCAGAAAATCCATTTCAGTTTGGATGTATTTGTGTAGAGCCCCATGATATTTCAGAACTAAATGTCGTTCAGATTCTTTGATACCCAACTTGGTGTGCAAGGTATGGAAGGAATTGGTGAACTCCAGAACTACTTGGCCCCTCTCTTGCCGCAGTGTGGTCCATCTCATGTACTGGTCCTCATAGTTGCCAACAGGGTAATACTGTTCCTTTACCACATCCACAAAAAAATCCCAAGTGGGCTCGACCCCATATATTCCAAAATCCTCTTTGGAACTTTTCTCTCAGTAAGTTTCCCACCAAATTTTTACATGAGGGAGAGCTTTAAGGAGTGCGAAGGTGATCTTTTTTCTGTCAGAAAAATTGTGAACAGAGAAATAACCTTCTAGCAGATTTAACCATTTGTCCAGGGCTTCTGCATCTATCTATCCTTCAAATACAAAAATATCAAAATTAAATTGTACCTTTAAAGGAGAGGTTCTTCCAAAGTGGTTGTTTGATGAAGATGCATCTGTTGCTATCGACAGGCGTTGAAGGATGTGGGAAAAATTCTCGATCATTTCGTCCCTCTATCACGTGAGAGCTTGCTCAAGCAACAAACTAATAGGATCGTTTGCTCCGTCGTTTTTATTTTCTTTCGCCATTGAGGGTTTCTTGGGTGTGCAAGAGTGATTTCCCTCAAGAGAGACAAGATCGAGACCCAACTTTCTATACTCGGACCTCGTTGGGGACATGCACTGAAAAAACTATCAAGAACAACTTGCTCTGATACCACTGATCCAGATTATTTTCGGCACGAAATGAGAGCGGAGATATAACACAGAAATATGTAGAGATATTGAAAGAGAAACAATGATATAACAAAGATATATCAGAAATATAACCAGAGGCAAAGATATATAGTAATACACGATTTCTATTAATGAAATAAATGTACAGAGACTGTAAAAATACAAAGTGAAAGACTTGCTAGAATGGTGGCAGCTTATCTCTGAGAAGAGATGTGACAGCTACTCGCATTCACAAGAAGATGATTACAATGAGGCTATGAAGACATTTTTACAATAAACCAGAATGCCAAAAACACTAGACATCCAAAAACCTAACCCTAGGAGATGAAGTGCCAAAAGTCATGTGGGCCCCATTTGGGTAAGTTAGTACATCAACTTCCCGGGGTTGTAACTTTTGCATACGATCTCCATTTTAGGCATATGATAGCCCGTTGGAAAGGTATCGTCTAGGAGAGTTATTTTGGGGGTTCAATTATTTTTTCATATATCATTGAGAATCTTGATCTCGAAAAACCTTCATTTAGGCCCTCAAAATAGCCCCGGAAGTTAAAACTTCTAAAAATAGTAAATTGCCAAAATTGCCATAAAACTATTTTGAGCCAGTTGGAAAAGGTGGGTGGCCACCGATATCCACCTGGATCAAATTCCCTTTATCTTCATGTGGCTTGTCCCATTTGAGGACTAAATCCCCAACTTGGAATTCTTTCTCACCAACATATTTCTTATCAAACCAACATTTAGCAGTCTATTGATGAGTCTCAAACTTACCTTTAGCTTTGTAACGACATTCTTCTAAGTTCAGAAAGGTATTGATGCGATGTTGAATGAAGGGACACTCTCTTCCTCGAGACTGTTGGGTGAGTTTTAGGGAAGGAAGGTACATATTCGAGGGTAAAATGACTTATTTCCCATAGACAAGAAAATACTGGGAAGTACTTATAGAGGACTCAAGAGTGACGCGATCAGCCCAGAGGGCGTTTGATAGAGCATTGTGCAAATTTATCAGGTAATCAACTATGGTTTGTTTGAGGATCCATATTAGGTTCTTGTTTGTAGATTCAACCAAGCCATTACCTTGAGGATAATAGTTGGCTGAGTACTTCCAAATAATTCCCTTTTCTAAGGCAAACTTAGATAACTTCCAAGATGAAAAATAAGTTGCATTAACGAACACTAGAGAGTTAGGAACTCCAAACCTCGTGATGATGTACTGTTCAAGAAAATTAATCACTACCGCTTCATTCACTTTGATCAACGGTATGCTTCAATCCAACGTGTAAAATAATCGGTAGCGGTTAGAATATAACTGTGTTGCTTGGAGGAATGAGGATTAATATCAACAATGATATACAAACCCCATTGTTCGAAGGGTTCTTCAACAACAACATGATGGATCGAGATAACTACTTTATACTCTCTTCTTACAACTTTCTGGCATGCTTCGCAACTTCGTGAATATGCATGGGCATCTTTGAAAACTGTGGGCCAATAGTATCCATCTCTTAATACCTTCTGAGCTGTTGTGTCTCTTGAAAAATGGCCTCCTTCTAGTTCATCATGCATGTCCTGAAGAAGTTTATCAACTTCTTGTTTTTTGAGGCACCAGAGCATCACTCCATCATATTTCTTTCTAAACAAGATGCCATGTAGTAACTGATATTGTAGGGATTTCAATTTGAGTGCTCTTTTCTGCTTAACATTAAGGTGATCCGGGGTTGTTCCACGTTGAAGGTAATATTTGAGATCGTTATAATATTACCCTTCAATAGTTGGAACATAAGGAACCTGTTGTGTATACATCGTTGGTTCCTCTTGCTATCTGTCCTCTTATTGATCTTCATCGCCAATATCTTTTGTTACTAATTTGCAAAGGCCTTGACCTTTTACAATGTTGGCCAGTTTAAAATCCATATCATATTCTTGTAAGGTCGTCATCCAATTACCTGGCTGCTCTCCTAGCTCTCTTTGGATGAAACGAGACCTGGCCTCTCGGTGGGGGACGATAACTTTCATGTGGTTCTTTAGAATAAAAGGTTTGAACTATTTTATCACTTTATGGACAACAAAAGCTTACGTATTCACTAGTGGATAATTCAGCTCAACACGTTGTAGCCCAGTGCTCATGAATGCAATGAGATATTCGTCTCCTTGGTCATCCTTTTGTGTGAAGTCTAGATTTCACCAAGGATTTCTTACTGTATACCTTCGCGCCTGATCATTCTCTTGGTCATCCTTCTGTGTGAGCACTGCTGCAAGGGAATGATTAGACACAAAGGTGTACATTAAGAAATCCTTGGTGAAATCTAGACTTTAGAGAGATGGGGTAGAAACTATTGCAGCTTTGATATTATCGAATGCTTCCTTCTCCACCAGTGTCCATTTAAACTGAACATCTTTCTTAATTATTCTTAGAAGTGGTGTAGGAA
>ML788211.1:514722-572211 GCA_009831015.1 Picea engelmannii | reverse complement strand
AACCAAATGTCATTCAAAGTCTTTGATACCCAGGTTGGTGTGTAAGGTATGGAAGGTATTGGTGAAATCTGAAACTGCTTGGCCCCTCTCTTGCCGCAGTGTGGTCCATCTCATGTACTGGTCCTCATAGTTACCAACAGGGTAATACTGTTCCTTTACCACATCGACAAAAAAATCCCAAGTGGGATCGACCCCATATATTGCAGACTCCTCTGTGGAACTTTGCTCCGAGTAAGTTTCATACCAATGTTTGACATGAGGGAGAGCTTTAAGGAGTGTGAAGGTGATCTTTTCTCTGTTGGAAAAATTGTGAACAGAGAAATAACCTTCTAGCAGATCTAACCATTTGTCTTGGGCTTCTTCATCTATCTGTCCTTCAAATACAAGAATATCTAAATTAACTTGTACCTTGAAAGGAGAGGTGCTTCCAAAGTGGTTGTTTGATGAATATGCACATGTTGCTATCTGCAAACATTGAAGGATGTGGGAAAAATTCTCCATCATTTTTTCCCTCTGTCGCGTGAGAGCTTGCTCAAGCAACAGACTGATAGGATCGTCTGCTCCGTCATTTTTCTTTTCTTCTGCCATTGAGGGTGTCTTGGGTGTGCGAGAGAGATTTTCCTCAAGAGAGACAATCTCGAGACCCAACTTGCTATACTCGGAACTCGTCAGGGACATGCACTGAAAAAACGATCAAGAACAGTCTGCTCTGATACCACTGATCCAGATTATTTTCGGCACGAAATGAGATTGGAGATATAACACAAAAATATGCAGATATATTGAAAGAGAAACAATAATATAAAAAAGATATATTGGAAATATAACCAGAGGCAAAGATATACAGTAATACATGATTTCTATTAATGAAATAACTGTACAGAGACTGTAAAAATACAGAGTGAAAGACTCGCTAGAATGGTGGCAGCTTATTTCTGAGAAAAGATGTGACGGCTACTCACATTCGCAAGAAGATGATTACAATGAGGCTCTGAAGGCATTTTTACAATAAACTGGAATGCCAAAAACCCTATCCATCCAAAAACTAACCCTAGGAGATGAAGCGCCAAAAGTCATGTGGGCCCCGTTTGGGAAAGTTAGTACATCAACTTACCGGTCATAACTTTTGCATACGATCTCAGTTTTAGGCATATAATAGCCCGTTGGAAAGGTATCATCAAGGGGATTCATTTTTGGGGCTCAAGAATGGTCTTGGATATCATTGAAAATCTCAATTTTTAAAAACCTTCATTTAGGCCATCAAAATAGCCTCGAAAGTTAAAACTGCTAAAAATAGTAAATTGCCAAAATTGCCAGAAAACTGTTTTGAGCCAGTTGGAAAAGGTGGGTGGCCACCGATATCAATGTAGATAAATACTACCTCCTTAGGAAGCAATGGTCTCCATTGCATTGAGGTCCCGGGGAGAGGGAAAAGCATTTGCTAAATCTGCATCTTGGTGAGCTGCTTGCCTTGCTGGAGACGTCGCGCTACTCAGTTTGTGGAAGTTTGTCATGAACTTGTTGAGGCTAAGGCTATTCAACAAGTCGAGCTACATGAGAGGATAGAAGGTGCTTGGGGTGAGGCTGTAGTGGTCGCAGTGTCCATCTGTTCCTCTTTTGAACAGATTGTGAAGAAGCTGAATTTTGTAGTATGAGATACTACCTTGCGACACTATTTAGGTGGAATAATAGTCAGAACTACCTCTGGTATTCTGTAGAGATGACCCCCCAAAGTAACAATTACACTATGGGGTCGAGACTCATAAATAGCATGGCACTTCCACATATATGGCTGGCCAAAGAGAACATCACAGACATCCAATGGGGTAGCATCACATAATACGTCATCCTTGAAGGGTTGGATGCCGTATGACAATCGACATTGCTAGCTTACACGAACATCTCTTCCTTGGCGAAGCCACTCGATGTTGTATGGCTGCGGGTGTGGTGTTGTCGACAATCCCAACTGTTTGTCGACCTCTGCTGAGATGAGGTTCTTCTGGCTTCCGCTATCAACAATAAAATGTGGCGGGGTCCCCTTCACCCACATCTGTGAATGAAAAAGGTGCTCCCCCTCTTCAGGATCTGTTGGTTCTTCTGGTTGAATTGTTGTGGCCGCGACAATAGTAGTGGGGTCTGCGTTGATGATCTATCTTTTACCAATATTTTTAGAATCAAATTTTGAATCAGGGTTTGGCTCCTTGTCTTTGATCTCGAAGATCATTGGATGTTTTGAGCAACATTCATCGGTGTTGTGCCAGGGGATTTTGTGGAAATCACACTATTTTTCGGTGTCGTTCTTCATCTTCCCGTGACCCTTCTTTTCCTGTGGCTTAGACTGGTTTTCCGAAAGTTGTTTGTTAGGGCCTTCTTTATCATACTTTGGTTGTTGCAGATTTGCAGACCTAAACTCTCGTTTGTTCTGGTGCTTAAATTTTTGCTCGATTTTGACAACATATCGATAAGCAGAACCGAGTGATGAGATGTCCAGAAAATTTATTTTAGTTTGGATGTATCTGTGTAGAGCCCCATGGTATTTCAGAACCAAATGTTGTTTAGAGTCTTTGATACTCAACTTGGTGTGCAAGGTATGGAAGGTATTGGTGAACTCCGGAACTGCTTGGCCCCTCTCTTGCCGCAGTGTGGTCCATCTCATGTACTGGTCCTCATAGTTTCCAACAGGGTAATGCTGTTCCTTTACTGCATCTACAAAAAATTCCCAAGTGGGCTCGACCCCATATATTCCAGACTCCTCTGTGGAACTTTGCTCCCAGTAAGTTTCCCACCAATGTTTGACATTAGGGAGAGTTTAAGGAGTGCGAAGGTGATCTTTTCTCTGTCGGAAAAATTGTGAACAAAGAAATAACCTTCTAGCAGATTTAACCATTTGTCTAGAGCTTCTGCATCTATCTGTCCTTCAAATACAAGAATATCAAAATTAACTTGTACCTTGAAAGGAGAGGTGCTTCCAAAGTGGTCCTTTGATGAAGATGCTTTTTTTTCTATTGACAGGCGTTGAAGGATGTGGGAAAAATTCTCCATCATTTCGTCCATCTGTCGCGTGAGAGATTTCTGAAGCAACAGACTGATATGATCGTCTGCTCCGTCATTTTTCTTTTCTTCCGCCATTGAGGGTTTCTTGGGTGTGCAAGAGTGATTGTCCTCAAGAGAGACAAGATCAAGACCCAACTTGCTATACTTGGACCTCATTGGGGACATGCATTGAAAAAATGATCAAGAACGACCTGCTCTGATACCACTGATCCAGATTATTTTCGGCACGAAATGAGAGCGGAGAAATAACACATAATTATGCAGAGATATTGAAAGAGAAACAGTAATATAACAAAGATATATTGAAAATATAACCAGAGGAAAAGATATATAGTAATACACGATTTCTATTAATGAAATAAATGTATAGAGACTGTAAAAATACAGAGTGAAAGACTCGCTAGAATGGTGGTAGCTTATCTCTGAGAAGCAATGTGACGGATACTCCCATTCGCAAGAAGATAATTACAATGAGGCTCTGAAGGCCTTTTTACAATAAATCGAAATTCCAAAATCCATAGACATCCAAAAACCTAACCCTAGGAGATGAAGTGCCAAAAGTCATGTGGGCCCCATTTGGGTATGTTAGTACATCAACTTCCCGGGGTCGTAACTTTTGCATACGATCTCCGTTTTAGGATTATGATTGCCCGTTGGAAAGGTATTGTAGAGGAGATTCATTTTGGGGGATTTATAATGTATTTGTATATCATTAAGAAGATCTATCTCGAAAAAAATTAATTTAGGCCCTCAAAATAGCCCCGAAAGTTAAAACTGCTAAAAATAGTAAATTGCCAAAATTAACAGAAAACTGTTTTGAGCCAGTTGGAAAAGGTGGGTGGCCACTGATATCCACTTGGATCAATCCTCCCTCCTTAGGAATAAACAGTCTCCATTGCGTTAAGTTCCCGGGGGAGAGGGAAAAGCGTTTGCTGAATCTGCATCTTGGTGAGCTGCTTGCCTTGCTGGAGATGTCACACTGCTTAGTTTGTGGAAGTCTGTCACGAACTTGTTGTGGCTGAGGCTGTTCAACAAGTCGAGATACATGAGAGGACGATGCGTATAAGGAATCTTTGTGCTTTGTTGCAACCTTGTCGACCTGCTTCTATTTGATAGAAGGTGCTTGGGGTGAGGCTGTAGTGGTTGCAGTGTCCTTCTGTTCCCCTTTTGAATAGATTGTGAAGAAGTTGAATTTTGCAATATGAGATACTACCTTGCGACACTGTTTAGGTGGAACAATAGTCGAAACTACCTCTGGTATTATGTAGATATGACCCCCCAAAGTAATGATGACACTACGAGGTCGAGACTCATAAATAGCATGGCGCTTCCACATATATGGCTGGCCCAAGAGAACATCACATACATACAGTGGGGAAACATCACATAATACCTCATCTTTGAAGGGCTGGATGTCGTATGACAATCAACATTGCTGGCTGGCACGAAGATCTCGTCCTTGGAAAAGCCACCAGATGTTGTGTGGCTGTGGGTGTGGTGTTGTTGACAATCACAACTGTTTGACGACCTCTATTGAGATGAGGTTCTTCTGTCTTCCGCTATCAGAAATAAAATGCAGCGGGTCCCCTTCACCCACATATGTGAATGAAAAAGGCGCTCCCCGTCTTCAGGATCTGTTCGTTCTTCTGGTTGAATTGCTGCAGTCGTGACAATAGCAGTGGGGTTTGCGTCGATGATATGTCTTTTACCAATATTTTCAAAATCAGATTATGAATTAGGGTTTGGCTCCTTGTATTTGATCTCGGCCATCAATGACTATTTTGAGCGACCTTCATCGGTGTTGTGCCAAGGGATTTTGTGGAAATCGCACCATTTTTCGGTGTCCTTCTTCGTCTTCCTGTGAGCCTTCTTTTCCTGTAGCTTAGACTGGTTTTTAGGAAACTGTTTGTTAGGGCCATCTTTATCATACTTTGTTTATTGTGGATTTGCAGACCCAAACTCCCATTTTCTCTGGTGCTTAAATTTTTGCTCGATTTTAAGAACATATCAATAAGAAGCACCGAGTGATGAGATGTCTAGAAAATTCATTTCAGTTTGGATGTATCTGTGTAGAGCCCCACGGTATTTCATAACTAATTTTCATTCAGAGTATTTGATACCCAGCTTGGTGTGAAAGGTATAGAAAGTATTGGTGAACTCTGGAACTGCTTGGCCCCTCTCTTGCCGCAGTGTGGTTTGTCTCATGTACTGGTCCTCATAGTTGCCAATAGGGTAATACTGCTCCTTTACCGCATCCACAAAAAAATCCCATGTGGGCTCCGCCCATATATTCCAGACTCCTCTATGGAGCTTTTCTCCCAGTAAGTTTCCCACCAATATTTGACATGAGGGAGAGCTTTGAGGAGTGCGAAGGTGATCTTTTCTCTGTTGGAAAAATTGTGAACAAAGAAATAACCTTCTAGCAGATTTAACCATTTGTCTTGGGCTTCTGCATCTATCTGTCCTTCAAATACAAGAATATCAAAATTAACTTGTACCTTGAAAGGAGAGGTGCTTCCAAAGTGGTTGTTTGATGAAGATGCACCTGTTGCTATCGGCAGGCGTTGAAGGATGTGGGAAAAATTCTCCATCATTTCGCCCCTCTGTCGCGTGAGAGCTTGCTCAAGCAACAAATTGATAGGATTGTCTGCTTCATCATTTTTCTTTTCATCTGCCATTGAGGGTTTCTTGGGTGTGCGAGTGAAATTGTCCTCAAGAGAGACAAGATCGAGACCCAAATTGATATACTTGGACCTCGTCGGGAACATGCACTGAAAAAATGATCAAGAACAACCTGCTTTGATACCAATGATCTGGATTATTTTCGGCACGAAATGAGAGCGGAGATATAACACAAAAATATGAAGATATATTGAAAGAAAAACAATAATATAACAAATATATATAGAAAATATAACCAGAGGCAAAGATATACAGTAATACACGATTTCTGTTAATGAAATAAATGTACAGAGACTGTAAAAATACAGAGTGAAAGACTCGCTAGAATGGTGGCAGATTATCTTTGAGAAGAGATGTGACAGCGACTCTCATTCGCAAAAAGATGATTACAATGAGGCTCTGAAGACCTTTTTACAATAAACCAGAATGAAAAAAAACCAAGACATCCAAAAACCTAACCCTAAGAGATGAAGCGCCAAAAGTCATGTGGGCCCCGTTTGGGTAAATTAGTACATCAACTTCCCGGGGTCGTAACGTTTGCATATGATCTCCGTTTTACGCATATGATAGCCCGTTAGAAAGGCATTGTCGAGGAGATTCATTTTTGGGGCTCAAATATGACTACATTTGTCATTAAGAAGCTCGATCATGAAAAACCTTCATTTAGGCCCTCAAAATAGCCCCAGAAGTCAAAACTACTAAAAATAGTAAATTGCCAAAATTGTCAGAAAACTATTTTGCGCTAGTTGGAAAAGGTGGGTGGCCACCGATATCCACCTGGATCTATCCTCCCTTCTTAGGAAGAAATGGTATCCATTGTGTTGAGTTCCCGGGGGAGAGAGAAAAGCGTTTACTGAATCTGCATCTTGGTGAGCTTCTTGCCTTGCTGGAGACGTCTTGCTGCTTAGTTTGTGGAAGTCTGTCACGAACTTGTTGAGACAGAGGCTGTTCAACAAGTCGAGATACATGAGAGGACGATGTGCAGAAGGAATCTTTGCGCTTTGCTTCAAACTTGTCAGCTTGCCTTTGTTGGATAGAAGGATCTTGGGGTGAGGCTGTAGTGGTTGTAGTGTGCTTCTGTTCCCCTTTTGAAAAGATTGTGAAGAAGCTAAATTTTGTAGTATGAGATACTACCTTGCGGCACTGTTTAGGTGGAACAATAATTGGAAATACCTTTGGTATTCTGTAGTGATGACCGCCCAAAGTAACAATGACACTACGGGGTCGAGACTCATAAATAGCATGGTGCTTCCACATATATGGATGGCCCAAGAGAACATCACAGATATCCAGTGGGGCAACATCACATAATACCTCATCCTTGAAGGGCTGGATGTCGTATGACAATTGACATTGCCCGCTGACACAAAGATCTCGTCCTTGGCGAAGCCACCCGATGTTGTATGGCTGCAGGTGTGGTATTGTCGACAATCCCAATTGTTTGATGAACTCTGTTGAGATGAGGTTTTTCTGGCTTCCGCTATCAACCATAAAATGCAGCGAGGTCCCCTTCACCCACATCTGTGAATGAAAAAGGTGTCCCCCCTTTTCAGGATCTATTGGTTCTTCTGGTTAAATTGATGCGGCCGCAAAAATAACAGTGGGGTTTGCGTTGATGATCTGTTTTTTACCAATATTTTCAGAAACAAATTCTGAATCAGGGTTTGTCTCCTTGTCTTTGATCTCCTCCATCAATGACTATTTTGAGCAACCTTCATCGGTGTTGTGGCAGGGGCTTTTGTGGAAATCACACCATTTCTTGGTGTCCTTCTTTGTCTTCTCATGACCCTTCTTTTCCTGTGACTTAGACTGGTTTTCAGGAAGCTGTTTATTAGGGTCGTCTTTATCATACTTTGGTTATTGTGGATTTGCAGACCCAAACTCCCGTTTTTTCTGGTGCTTAAATTTTTGCTCGATTTTAACAACATATCGATAAGCAACACCGAGTGATGAGATGTCCAAAAAATCCATTTTAGTTTGGATGTATTTGTGTAGAGCCCCACGGTATTTCATAACCAAATGTCGTTCATATTCTTTGATACCTAGGTTGGTGCACAAGGTATGGAAGGTATTGGTGAACTCTGGATCTGCTTGGCCCCTCTCTTGCCGCAGTGGTCCATCTCATGTACTGGTCCTCATAGTTGCCAACAATGTAATACTGTTCCTTTATTGCATCCACAAAAAAATCCCAAGTGGGCTTGACCCCATATATTCCAGACTCCTCTGTGGAAATTTTCTCCCAGTAAGTTTCCAACCAATTTTTGACATGAGGGAGAGCTTTAAGGAGTGCGAAGGTGATCTTTTCTCTGTCGGAAAAATTGTGAATAGAGAAATAACCTTCTAGAAGATTTAATCATTTGTCTAGGGATTATGCATCTATCTATCCTTCAAATACAAGAATATTAAAATTAAATTGTACCTTGAAAAGAGAGGTGCTGCCAATGTAGTTATTTGATGAATATGCGCCTATTGCTATCGGCTGACATTGAAGGACGTGGGAAAAATTCTCCATCATTTCGTCCCTCTGTCGCGTGAGAGCTTACTCAAGCAACAGACTGATAGAATCGTCTGCTCTGTCGTTTTTCTTTTCTTCCGCCATTGAGGGTTTCTTGGGTGTGTGAGAGAGATTGTACTCAAGAGAGACAAGCTCGAGACCCAACTTTCTATACTCGGACCTCGTCGGGGACATGCATTGAAAAAAAGATCAAGAGCGGCCTACTCTGATACCACTGATCCAGATTATTTTGGGCACGAAATGAGAGCGGAGATATAACACAAAAATATGTAGAGATATTGAAAGAGCAATAGTAATATAACAAAGATATATCAGAAATATAACCAGAGGCAAATATATACAGTAATACACAATTTCTATTAATGAAATAAATGTACAAAGACTGTAAAAATATAGAGTGAAAGACTCGCTAGAATGGTGGCATCTTATCTCTGAGAAGAGATGCGACGGCTACTCGCATTCGCAAGAAGATGATTACAATGAGGCTTTGAAGGAATTTTTACAATAAACCGGAATTCCAAAACCCTAGACATTGAAAAACCTAACCTTAGTAGATGAAGCGCCAAAAGTCATGTGGGCCACGTTTGGGTAAGTTAGTACATCAAAGTCCCGAGGTCGTAACTTTTGCATACGATCTCCATTTTAGGCGTATGATAGCCAGTTGGAAAGGTATCATCAAGGATATTAATTTTGTGGGCTCAATCATGACTTTTACTATCATTAATAATCTCAATTTCGAAAAGCCTTCATTTAGGCCCTCAAAATAACCCCGAAAGTTAAAACTGCTAAAAATAGTAAATTGTCAATATTGCTAGAAAACTGTTTTGAGCCAGTTGGAAAAGGTGAGTGGCCATCAATATCCACCTAGATCAATCCTCCCTCCTTAGGAAGCAATGGTCTCCATTGCGTTGAGCTCCTGGGGGAGAGGGAAAAACGTTTGCTGAATCTACATCTTGGTGAGTTGCTTGCCTTGCTGGAGACATCGCGCTGCTCAGTTTGTGGAAGTCTATCACAAACTTGTTGAGGCTGAGGCTATTCAACAAGTCTAGCTACATGAGAGGATGGTGTGAATAAGGAATATTTGCGCTTTGCTGCAACCTTGTTGACCTGCTTCTGTTGGATAGAAGGTGCTTGGGGCGAGGCTGTAGTGGTTGCAGTGTCCTTATGTTCCCCTTTTGAACAGATTGTGAAGAAGCTAAATTTTGCAGTATGAGATACTACCTTGCAACACTGTTTAGGTGGAACAATAGTCAGAACTACCTCTGGTTTTCTGTAGAGATGACCCCCCAAAGTAACAATGACACTACGAGATCAAGACTCATAAATAACATGGCGCTTCCACATATATGGTTGGCCCAAGAGAACATCACAGACATCCAGTGGGGAAACATCATATAATACCTCATACTTGAATGGATGGATGTCGTATGACAATCGACATTGCTGGCTGACACAAAGATCTCATCCTTGGCGAAGCCACCCGATGTTGTATGGTTGTGGGTGTGGTGTTGGCGACAATCCCAACTGTTTGACGATCTTTGCTGAGATGAGGTTCTTCTGGCTTCTGCTATCAACAATAAAACGCAGTGGGGTCCAATTCACCCACATCTGGGAATGAAAAAGGAGCCCCCCCTCTTCAAGATCTATTGGTTATTCTGGTTGAATTGTTGCGGTCGCGACAATAGCAGTGGGGTCTGCGTTGATGATCTGTCTTTTACCAATATTTTTAGAATCAGATTCTAAATCAGGGTTTGGATCCTTGTCTTTGATCTCCGCCATCAATGACTCTTTTGAGCGACATTCATCGTTGTTGTGCCAGGGGAGTTTGTGGAAATCACACCATTTTCCGATGTCTTTCTTCGTCTTTCCATGACCCTTCTTTTCCTATGGCTTAGACTGGTTTTCAGGAAGTTGTTTGTTAGGGTCGTCTTTATCATACTTTGGTTGTTGCGTATTTGCAGATCCAAAATCCTGTTTGTTCTGGTACTTAAATTTTTGCTCGATTTTAACAACATATCGATAAGCAACACCGAGTGATGAGATGTCCATAAAATCCATTTCAGTTTGGATGTATCTGTGTAGAGCCCCACGGTATTTCAGAACCAAATATCATTTAGAGTCTTTGATACACATCTTGGTGCGCAAGGTATGAAAGGTATTGGTGAACTCTAGAACTTCTTGGCCCCTCTCTTGTCGTAGTGTGGTCCATCTCATGTACTTGTCCTCATAGTTGCCAACAGGGTAATACTTATCCTTTACCGCATCCACAAAAAATCCCAAGTGGGCTCGACCCCATATATTCTAGAATCCTCTGTGGAACTTTTCTCCCAGTAAGTTTCCCACCAATTTTTGACATGAGAGAAAGCTTTAAGGAGTGCGAAGGTGATCTTTTCTCTGTTGGAAAAATTGTGAATAGAGAAATAACCTTTTAGGAGATTTAACCATTTGTTTAGGGCTTCTGCATCTATCGATCCTTCGAATACAAGAATATCAAAATTAACTTGTACCTTGAAAGGAGAGGTGCTTTCAAAGTGGTTGTTTGATGAAGATGCGACTGTTTCTATCGACATGCGTTGAAGGATGTGGGAAAAATTATCCATCATTTCGTCCCTCTGTCGCGTGACAACTTGCTCAAGCAACACACTGATTGGATCGTCTGCTCCGTCGTTTTTATTTTCTTTCGCCATTGAGGTTTTCTTGGGTGTGTGAGAGAGATTTTCCTCAAGAGAGACAAGCTCAAGACCCAACTTGCTATAATCGGACCTCGTCAGGGACATGAACTGAAAAAACGATCAAGAACATCCTGATCTGATACCACTAATCCGGATTATTTTCGGCACGAAATGAGATCGGAGATATAACACAGAAATATGCACAAATATTGAAAGAGAAACAGTAATATAACAAAGATATATCAGAAATATAACCAGAGGAAAAGATATACAGTAATACACGATTTCTATTAATGAAATAAATGTATAGAGACTGTAAAAATACAGAGTGAAAGACTCGCTAGAATGGTGGCAACTTATCTCTGAGAAGAGATGTGACGACTACTTGCATTCACTAGAAGATGATTACAATGAGGCTCTGAAGGCATTTTTACAATAAATCAGAATGCCAAAAACCCTAGACATCCAAAAACCTAAGCCTAGGAGATGAAGCGCCGAAATTCATGTGGGCCCCGTTTGGGTAAGTTAGTACATCAACTTCCCGGTGTCGTAACTTTTGCATACGATCTCCGTTTTATGCGTATGATCGCCCGTTGGAAAGGTATCACCGAGGATATTCTTTTTGGTGGCTCAATATTTCCTTAAGATATCTTTGAGAAGATTGATCTCGAAAATCATTCATTTAGGACCTCAAAATAGCCCCATAAATTAAAACTGCTAAAAATACTAAATTGTCAAAATTGCCAGAAAACTGTTTTGAGCCAGTTGGAAAAGGTGGGTGGCCATCGATATCGACCTAGATCAATCCCCCCTCCTCATGAAGCAATGGTATCCATTGTGTTGAGTTCCCAGGGGAGAGGGATAAACGTTTGTTTAATCTGCATCTTAGTGAGTTGCTTGACTTGCTGGAGACATCACGTTGCTCAGTTTGTGGAAGTCTGTCACGAACTTGTTGAGGCTGAGGCTGTTCAACAAGTCAAGCTACATGAGAGGTCAATGTGTAGAAGGAATATTTGCACTTTGCTGCAACCTTATCGACCTGCCTCTGTTGGATAGAAGGTGCTTGGGGCAAGGCTGTAGTGGTTGCACTGTCCTTCTGTTCCCCTTTTGAACATATTGTGAAGAAGGTGAATTTTGCAGTATGAGATACTACCTTGTGGCACTATTTATGTGGAACAATAGTCGGAACTACCTCTAGTATTCTGTAGAGATGACGCCCCAAAGTAGAAATGACACTACGGGGTCAAGAATCATAAATAACATGGCGCTTCCACATATATGGCTAGCCCAAGAGAACATCACAAACATCCATTGGGGCAACATCACATAATACCTCATCCTTGAAGGGATGGATGCTGTATGACAATCAACATTGCTGGCTGACATAGAAATCACGTCCTTGGCGAAGCCACCCGATATTGTATGGCTGCAAGTGTGGTGTTTTCGACAATCCCAACTGTTTGATGACCTCTGCTGAGATGCGGTCCTTTTGGCTTCCACTATCAACAATAAAATGCAACGGGGTCCCCTTCACCCACATCTATGAAAGAAAAAGGTGCTCCCCCTCTTCAGGATATGTTGCTTCTTCTGGTTGAATTGCTGTGGTCGCGACAACAACAGTGGGGTCTGCGTCGATGATCTGTCTTTTACCAATATTTTCAGAATCAAATTCTGAATTAGGGTTTGGCTCCTTGTCTTTGATCTCGACCATCAATGACTGTTTTGAGTGACATTCATCGGTGTTGTGCCAGGGGATTTTGTGAAAATTGCACTATTTTACGGTGTCCTTCTTCGTCTTCCCATGACCCTTCTTTTCCTGTGGCTTAGACTGGATTTCAAGAAGCTGTTTGTTAGGGTCGTCTTTATCATACTTTTGTTGTTGCGGATTTGCAAACCCAAACTCCCATTTGTTCAGGTGCTTAAATTTTTACTCGATTTTAACAACATATTGATAAGAAGCACCGAGTGATGAGATGTCCAGAAAATCCATTTCAGTTTGGATGTATCTATGTAGAGCCCCAAGGTATTTCAGAACCAAATGTCGTTGAAAGTCTTTGATACCCAGTTGGTGCGCAAGGTATGGAAGGTATTGGTGAACTCCATAACTGCTTGGCTCCTCTCTTGTCGCAGTGTGGTCCATCTCATGTACTAGTCCTCATAGTTGCCAACAATGTAATATTGTTCCTTTACCGCATCCACAAAAAATCCCCAAGTGGGCTCAGGCCCATATAATCCAGACTCTTCTATGGAACTTTGCTCCCAGTAAGTTTCCCACCAATGTTTGACACGAGGGAGAGCTTTAAGGAGTGCGAAGATGATCTTTTCTCCGTTGAAAAAATTGTGAACAGAGAAATAACCTTCTAGCAGATTTAACCATTTGTCTAGGGCTTCTACATATATCTGTCCTTCAAATACAGAAATATCAAAATTAACTTGTACCTTGAAAGGAGAGGTGCTTCCAAAGTGGTTGTTTGATGAAGATGCCCCTGTTGCTATGACGGCTACTCGCATTCGAAAGACGATGATTACAATGAGGCTCTGAAGGCCTTTTTAAAATAAACTGGAATGCCCAAAACCCTAGACATCCAAAAACCTAAACCTAGGAGATCAAGCGCCAAAAGTAATGTGGGCCATGTTTGGGTAAGTTAGTACATCAACTTTTCGGGGTCGTAACTTTTGCATATGATCTCCGTTTTAGGCATATGATAGCCCGGTTGAAAGGTATCGTCGAGGAGATTCATTTTGGGGGCTCAATGATGCCTTTGAAAACCCTTGAGAAGCTCAATCCCAAAAAACCTTCATTCAGGCCCTCAAAATAGCCCCAAAAGTTAAAACTGCTAAAAATAGTAAATTGCCAAAATTGCCAGAAAACTGTTTTGAGCCAGTTGGAAAAGGTGGGTGGCCATCGATATCCACCTGGATCAATCCCCCCTCTCGAGGAAGCAATGGTCTCCATTGCGTTGAGTTCCTGGGGGAGTGGGAAAAACATTTGTTGAATCTGCATCTTGGTGAGCTGCTTGCCTTGCTAGAGACATCACACTGCTCAGTTTGTGGAAGTTTGTCACGAACTTGTTGAGGCTGAGGCTGTTCAACAAGTCAATCTACATGAGAGGAAAGTGTGCATAAGGAATCTTTGTGCTTTGCTGCAAACTTGTCGACCTGCCTCTGTTGGATAGAAGGTGCTTAGGGCAATGCTGTAGTGGTTGTAGTGTCCTTCTTTTCCCCTTTTGAACAGATTGTGAAGAAGTTGAATTTTGTAGTATGAGATACTACCTTGTGAGACTATTTAGGTGGAACGATAGTCGGAACTACCTCTGTCATTCTGTAGAGATGACCCCCTAAAGTAATAATGAGACTATGGGGTCAAGACTCATAAATAGCATGGTGCTTCCACATATATGGCTGGCTGAAGAGAACATCACAGACATCCAGTGGGGCAACATCACATAATACCTCATCCTTGAAGGGTTGGATGCCTTATGACAATCGACATTGCTGGCTGACACGGAGATCTCGTCCTTGACGAAGCCACCCGATGTTGTATGGATTCAGGTGTGGTGTTGTCAACAATCCCAACTGTTTGACGACCTCTACTGAGATGATGTTCTTCTGGCTTCCACTATCAACAATAAAATATAGCGGGGTTCCCTCCACCCACATCTATGAATGAAAAAGGAGCTCCCCTTCTTTAGGATCTGTTGGTTCTTCTGGTTGAATTGCTGCGGTTGTGAAAACAACAGTGGGGTCTGCGTCAATGATATGTCTTTTACCAATATTTTCAGAATCAGATTCCGAATCAGGGTTTGGCTCGTATTTGATCTTGACCATCAATGACTATTTTGAGCGACATTCATCAGTGTTGTGTCAGGGGATTTTGTGGAAATCGCACCATTTTTCGGTGTCCTTCTTCGTCTTCCCGTGACCCTTCTTTTCTTGTGGCTTAGACTAGTTTTCAGGAAGCTATTTGTTAGGACTGTCTTTATCATACTTTGGTTGTTGTGGATTTGCAGACCTAAACTCCCGTTTGTTCTGGTGCTTAAAATTTTTCTCGATTTTAACAACATATCGATAAGAAACATCGAGTGATGAGATGTCCAGAAAATCCATTTCAGTTTGGATGTATTTGTGTAGAGCCCCATGATATTTCAGAACTAAATGTCGTTCAGATTCTTTGATACCCAACTTGGTGTGCAAGGTATGGAAGGAATTGGTGAACTCCAGAACTACTTGGCCCCTCTCTTGCCGCAGTGTGGTCCATCTCATGTACTGGTCCTCATAGTTGCCAACAGGGTAATACTGTTCCTTTACCACATCCACAAAAAAATCCCAAGTGGGCTCGACCCCATATATTCCAAAATCCTCTTTGGAACTTTTCTCTCAGTAAGTTTCCCACCAAATTTTTACATGAGGGAGAGCTTTAAGGAGTGCGAAGGTGATCTTTTTTCTGTCAGAAAAATTGTGAACAGAGAAATAACCTTCTAGCAGATTTAACCATTTGTCCAGGGCTTCTGCATCTATCTATCCTTCAAATACAAAAATATCAAAATTAAATTGTACCTTTAAAGGAGAGGTTCTTCCAAAGTGGTTGTTTGATGAAGATGCATCTGTTGCTATCGACAGGCGTTGAAGGATGTGGGAAAAATTCTCGATCATTTCGTCCCTCTATCACGTGAGAGCTTGCTCAAGCAACAAACTAATAGGATCGTTTGCTCCGTCGTTTTTATTTTCTTTCGCCATTGAGGGTTTCTTGGGTGTGCAAGAGTGATTTCCCTCAAGAGAGACAAGATCGAGACCCAACTTTCTATACTCGGACCTCGTTGGGGACATGCACTGAAAAAACTATCAAGAACAACTTGCTCTGATACCACTGATCCAGATTATTTTCGACACGAAATGAGAGCGGAGATATAACACAGAAATATGCAGAGATATTGAAAGAGAAACAATGATATAACAAAGATATATCAGAAATATAGCCAGAGGCAAAGATATATAGTAATACACAATTTCTATTAATGAAATAAATGTACAGAGACTGTAAAAATACAAAGTGAAAGACTCGCTAGAATGGTGGTAGCTTATCTCTGAGAAGAGATGTGACAGCTACTCGCATTCACAAGAAGATGATTACAATGAGGCTATGAAGACATTTTTACAATAAACCAGAATGCCAAAAAACCTAGACATCCAAAAACCTAACCCTAGGAGATGAAGTGCCAAAATTCATGTGGGCCCCATTTGGGTAAGTTAGTACATCAACTTCCCGGGGTCGTAACTTTTGCATACGATCTCCATTTTAGGCATATGATAGCCCATTGGAAAGGTATCGTCGAGGAGAGTTATTTTGGGGGTTCAATTATTTTTTCATATATCATTGAGAATCTTTATCTTGAAAAACCTTCATTTAGGCCCTCAAAATAGCCCCGGAAGTTAAAACTTCTAAAAATAGTAAATTGCCAAAATTGCCATAAAACTGTTTTGAGCCAGTTGGAAAAGGTGGGTGGCCACCGATATCCACCTGGATCAGATTCCATTTATCTTCATGTGGCTTGTCCCATTTGAGGACTAAATCCCCAACTTGGAATTCTTTCTCACCAACATATTTCTTATCAAACCAACATTTAGCAGTCTGTTGATGAGTCTCAAACTTACCTTTAGCTTTGTAACGACATTCTTCTAAGTTCAGAAAGGTATTGATGCGATGTTGAATGAAGGGACACTCTCTTCCTTGAGACTGCTGGGTGAGTTTTAGGGAAGGAAGGTACATATTCGAGGGTAAAATGACTTATTTCCCATAGACAAGAAAATACTGGGAAGTACTTATAGAGGACTCAAGAGTGACGCGATCAGCTCAGAGGGCGTTTGATAGAGCATTGTGCAAATTTATTTGGTAATCAACTATGGTTTGTTTGAGGATCCATATTAGGTTCTTGTTTGTAGATTCAACCAAGCCATTACCCTGAGGATAATAGTTGGCTGAGTACTTCCAAATAATTCCCTTTTCTAAGGAAAACTTAGATAACTTCCAAGATGAAAAATAAGTTGCGTTAACGAACACTAGAGAGTTAGGAACTCCAAACCTCGTGATGATGTACTGTTCAAGAAAATTAATCACTACCTCTTCATTCACTTTGATCAACGGTATGCTTCAATCCAACGTGTAAAATAATCGGTAGCGGTTAGAATATAACTGTGTTGCTTGGAGGAATGATGATTAATATCAACAATGATATACAAACCCCACTGTTTGAAGGGTTCTTCCACAACAACATGATGGATCGAGATAACTACTTTATACTCTCTTCTTACAACTTTCTGCAATGCTTCGCAACTTCATGAATATGCATGGACATATTTGAAAACTGTGGGCCAATAGTATCCATCTCTTAATACCTTCTGAGCTGTTGTGTCTCTTGAAAAATGGCGTCTTGCTAGTTCATCATGCATGTCCTGAAGAACTTTATCAACTTCTTGTTTTTTGAGGCACCAGAGAATCACTCCATCATAGTTCTTTCTAAACAAGATGCCATGTAGTAACTGATATTGTAGGGATTTCAATTTGAGTGCTCTTTTCTGCTTAACATTAAGGTGATCCGGGGTTGTTCCATGTTGAAGGTAATATTTGAGATCGTTATAATATTACCCTTCAATAGTTGGAACATAAGGAACCTGTTGTGTATACATCGTTGGTTCCTCTTTCCATCCGTCCTCTTATTGATCTTCATCGCCAATATCTTTTGTTACTAATTTACAAAGGCCTTGACCTTTTACAATGTTGGTCAGTTTAAAATCCATATCATATTCTTGTAAGGTCGTCATCCAATTACCTGGCTGCTCTCTTAGCTCTCTTTGGATGAAACGAGACCTGGCCTCTCGGTGGGGGACGATAACTTTCATGTGGTTCTTTAGAATAAAAGGTTTGAACTATTTTATCACTTTATGGACAACAAAAGCTTACTTATTCACTAGTGGATAATTCAGCTCAACACGTTGTAGCTCAGTGCTCATGAATGCAATGAGATATTCATCTCCTTGGTCATCCTTTTGTGTGAAGTCTAGATTTCACCAAGGATTTCTTACTGTATACCTTTGCGCCTGATCATTCTCTTGGTCATCCTTCTGTGTGAGAACTGCTGCAAGGGAATGATTAGACACAAAGGTGTACAATAAGAAATCCTTGGTGAAATCTAGACTTTAGAGAGATGGGGTAGAAACTATTGCAGCTTTGATATTATCGAATGCTTCCTTCTCCACCAGTGTCCATTTAAACTGAACATCTTTCTTAATTATTCTTAGAAGTGGTGTAGGAATTTTGACAAAGTCTGGAATGAATCTCCTCACAAAATTGATTTTTCCAAAAAAGGATTGCATTGATTTCTTACTATGCGGTGGAGGGATTTGCAGAATGGATTTTGTCCTTTTTGGATCCACCAAAATTCCATCTTTGGAAATCACATGCCCCAACAGTATTCCTTCTGAAACAACAAACATAGTCTTCTTTGGATTCAATGAGATCCCATATTTTCTACATCCTTCAAATATCTGTTACAAATGTCTTGGGTGGTCTTCCCTCTTCTTTAATTAAATGATGACATTGTTGAGATAAACCACCACACTTTGACTAATTAACCCTCTGAAAGTGATACCCATTTCCCTTTGAAAAGTAGCACCTCCATTAATCAAACCAAAGGGAATTCTCCTATATGCGTACATCCCCCACTTGATCCAGAACGTGGTTTTTAATCGGTTGGGTTCTACTACGAGAACTTGGTTGTATCCTGAAAAGTCGTTTAGTAAAGAAAACATCTTGGAGCCAGAGACAAGTTGCAAGATTTGCTCCATAAGGGGGACATGACAGTTGTCTTTCTCGGAAGCTCAATTCATATTCTAAAAATCTATACATATTCTGATTTCTCCCGACTTCTTTCTAACGAGCACCATGTTAGAAACCCAAGTTGAATGTCAAACTTTAAAAATGATTCGGGCATCTAGTAGTTTCTTCAATTATTTTTAGATAATAGGTTCGAGAGTTGGGTGTATCTTTTTGAGCTTTTGTTGGAATGGCTTAGCACCCTCTTTAATGGGAATCACATGTTGTATTATCTGGGTATCATAAGTTTTCAAATCGTCATAAGCCCAAGAAAAAACCTCTCGATATCTCTTAAACAACTCTGTGAATGTGTGTTTTTCTGTCTTTGAACAACAGGTGCCTAGATTGACATACTTGGGTTGTTTAGATGTTCCTAGATTGACCAAAAAGTACATCATGGTCAAATTCTTGGTTTTCGGGTTGGCGGGCCTTTTGAGATTAGATTGCAATCAAATAGTTTCTCAAGAGTCAGAATATTCTTCAGGACACAATTTTCTTTTACTTTGTTTACCTCATTCTGATAAGTCTGTAGTTCTTGCAGATGACCTTCATCATCAATAACTACATCTTGGAAAGTGTCCAAACTAGCGAGAAAGTTGATAATTTGAATGTCGTTATTGAATACTCACCAATTTGTGATGTTGTTTAGTATTGAGGACCTGAAAATCATTTCAACCAAAAAACCATCATAAGTAGGTATGAACCTAGGTGCTGCATTGATCTAGGAGGATCCAGGAACGCTCATAGGGGTCCAGGGGTATCTAGAACGCTCACATGGGTCTCGAAGGGATAAAAAATTCTCAATATTTGAATGTCTCAAAATCTCTTGAAAATGATTTCAATGCGTAGAGATCGTCTCCATCTTTCCAATGGTGAAAATGATGCGTCAAATGATGCTCGTATGCAAAGGTTATGGCTGGTTAAAGTTTAGGTCAACCAAGGAAAAAGTCAACTCTGAAGAGACACATGGCAGGCTTAGAGAGAGACACATGGCATGCTCACAGATTGACAAGTGGCAGCTCCAGATACTGACAAGTGACAGGTGATGTGGCAGGGTCCAGTCAACAACTGAGTTGGCAAGTCCGTATCCAAGTGGCAACTGGATCAACCGGGTCTTGACATGTGGCAACCCCTCATTGGCTTATATTGGTTTGGTTATTATTTTATGGTTATATATGTGTGTGTGTGTGTGTGTGTGTGTGTGTGTGTGTGTGTTATAACAACCACATAACTATTCATTCCGAAATTCACACGGAAGGGGTTTGGACTATATACTATGTATAGTATTTATATACCAACTAAATAACAAAATGCCGAGGTATGTAGTGGTTGGTGGGGCTCGAACCCCCGACCTACCACATATAGAACTAAGTCTTAACCAATTCCCCTATAGTTTAGGATTGGTTACAAAAACCAACCAACTTATGCTTAATGTATGCCACAAGTTACACAAATTGGTTAAGAGGGGTGGCCTATTTAATGGCATACACCCCAACTCATTGTACACACACAACATTTTTGTGTTTTACACACATTTTCTATGCGGGTTTTTGTCTCATAAAATGTGACGTGAGTGCGAAGGGTACGAGGCCACATCGTAAAGCATGTCGGGGGTCACCTTAATGAAATTTCAAGTATTTTATATCAATTTTACACAATATTTCGCCAGGAATTCAACTATGCACTTAGTTTTTGCATTTGAGCAATTTGTAAAAAGGTCATTGTATTATTTTGCATGCCAAGGGGTGTCTGGGACACTCTAAGTAGAATATAGCTGACTTTATACTCATTTTTCTCAGTTTTTCGAGAGGAATGTAAGGGTGACGTTCTTTTCTGCGTTAGAGAAACATTTTTGAAGGGTGTATTCAACTCTTGTATTGTAAATTTATTTTATTGTACTTGAATCATTTGAGCATTAATAAAGAGATTATGCATTTGCTTATGTAAGATGGATTATTCAAGTTATGATCATCAATTTAAGTGTTTGGTTAAGTAAGATAAATCACTTCCATGCTATAATCACTGTCAATAAAATATTCTTGGAATAAGAAAGTGGTATTGAACTTAGTGATATTTCAGACCAAGTGTTTTATAGGTTCTATCCATTTTTGGATCAAGTGGTATCAGAGATGGTTTGACAGGTGAATGCTTATAAGGGATAAACACAAGCATGGTGAAGACAAACTTAAGAGTTATAATCCAGAGATTGGTTCAAGGAGCTTCACTCGAAGAGAAGAGATGGCTTCACCAAGGAAAATAGGTCCTTATGAATCTGGAGATGATTTCTTCAATGCCTTTAATCAGATGAAGGCAATGGTGGAAGATCTTTAAAGTGAGAGGGGATTACGAAAAGGAGAAAGTTTTGGACTAGTTAAGAAAGAATATGATATTCCTCCTTCTCCACCTCCTTCAAGACCTCCTTATCCACCTCCTTGAATACCACCTTCTTCATCTCCTTCATCTCTTTTCACTTCTCTGCCCTCATCTCCTCGCTTCAAAGAATCCATTGTTAAAGTTGGATGTCAAGTTTAAGTTGCCCATGTATAAGGGTGAGTCTAATGCAAAGAAGCTAGATAATTGGACTTGACAAATGGAAGTTTATTGTTGTGTTCAGTAGATTGATGAAGACGAGGTAAAGATTCAATTGGTCTCTCTTCGCCTTGAAGGGACAACATTTATTTGGTGGGAAGGTAAACTTCAGGGAGGTACCCAAAATAGTGGTAATTTTCTATCTTCTTTGTCAAAATTCAAAGCTGCATTAAGGAAACAATTTTATCCTTTGGTATATCGACAAAAGACAATTATGGAATGGAAATATCTAAGGAAAGGAAAAGGACAAAGTTTGTAGGATTTTACTGAGGAATTCAGGAAGAAAGCATTGGATTTAAATATTTCATTGCATTCTACAGAAACCCTTATGAAATACATTGGTGCTTTGCATAGTTACATTCATCATACTCTTCTTTTGTTAAATCCCATTAATTTTGATGAAGTATGTGTTCAAGCTGTGCATCTTTAGTCTAGGGGGAAGGACGCTAAACATGGTTCCTCCAAGGAGTTTTCTCAGCATAAGGGAAATAAGAACAAGGGAAAAGAGAAACAAGTAGCTACAATAAATAAGGAAGAAACAAAGCTCACATGTACTCATTGAAAGAAAAGTAGACATGATGAAGATCATTGTTGGAAGATGCATCCTGAAGTAAAGCCTAAAAATTATGGAGGCAAAGGAAATAAAAAGGTTGTTTTCATAGTCCAACAAGATTTTGGATCCGATTTAGATGACAAGACACAAATCATAGCTGTAGATGTTGTGACTGCAAACAAGAACGTGTCTATGATGTCTGCAAAAGCAAGCAAAGGATGCAATTTGGAATGTAATAATGAGATATTAAAGTTATTTCCACATCATGAAGTGCTTTAGAATTCTCCAAAGATGCGACATGAAGGTCACTTGAATGCAATATTTCCGAAGATGATAAGTGACATGGATTTTTCTAAGAATAAAAGGAATGTTGTTAATTCATTGATAGTAGAATCTATATGTTCGCTACTACTGCTGATATGTTGTGCATGGCCAGTAGTGGAAAATATGCATGCAGATAGACGTGGAAGTCTGAGAGTGGTTTATTATGTTAGCAACATTATTTTATCCTACATCCTTGTTATTTAGCTGATTATAATGAGCCAAGTGGTCCAAGCATGGGGAAGAGACACAGGTCAAGTGGAGAGGTATCTCCCTCATTTAATGTAAACCTTTTGGAGGTCCAAAAACCTCCCATTGGAGAGGAATGGTCCATGAGGATCCAGGAATGATCACAGGGGTCCAAGAGGATCCAGAACGCTCACAGGGGTCCTTAAGGGATCATAAATGATTTCATTGCATAGAGATCACCACCATCTTTAAAATGGCGCAAATGATGCGTCAAACGGAGCTCGTATGAAAAAGTTATGGTTGGACAAAGTTCAGGTCAACCAGGGAAAAAGTCAACCCTTAAGAGACACATGGCAGGCTTAGAGAGAGACACGTAGGAGGCTCACAGGTTGACAAGTGGCAACTCCAGATACTAACAAGTGATAGGTGACGTGACAGGGTCTAGTCAACAACTGAGTTGGCAACTCCATATCCAAGTGGCTCCAATTATAGTTTGACATGTGGCACATAAGTGGATCAATCGGGTCTTGACATGTGACAACGCCTCATTGGAATATATTGGTTTGGTTATTATTTTATGGTTTTGTTAATATATATATATATATATATATATATGCACACACACACACACACATATATTAATATTATATATTATAATATTAATATATATATATATAATATTAATATATATTATAATACTATATTAATATTATAATATATATTTTAATATTATATATAATATTAATATATATTATAATACTATATTAATATTATAATCTATATTTTAATATTATATATATATATATATATTAATATTATAATATATACAGTGTGAGGGGGCCTGATGGTTAAGAACACGTGTTTCCTCCTAAGAGGTCACAAGTTCAAATCCAGAGGGGGGTAGGGTATGTATACCTTTGTAGACTTTACCATTCAAATCGCTAGGTGGAGGGGGTCCCTTGTCCCACAAACAAGGGGGTCTCATACACCAATTTGGTGTCTGGCTTGGCCGTGACCTTAAAATTAGATTATTATTATTATTATTTAATATACATACACACACACACACACACACACACACACACACACACACACACACACATATATATATATATATATTATACACACACACACACACACACACACACAACCACCATACCTAGTCCACAAGGAAGCTTAACATTATAAAAGGGGTTTGGAATATATACTATGTATAATATTTATACACCAACTAAATAACAAAATGTCGAGTTATGTAGTGGTTGGTGGGGATCGAACCCCCAACCTACCACATATAGAACTGAGTATTAACCAATTCCCCTATAGTTTGGGATTGGTTACAAAAACCAACCAACTCATGCTTAATGTATGCCACAAGTTATGCAAATTGGTTAAGAGGGGTGGTCTATTTAATGGCACACACGCCAACGTATTGTACACACACAACATTTTTGTGTTTTACACATATTTTCTATGTGGGTTTTTGTCTCGTAAAACATGTTGAGAGTACGAAGGGTACGAGGCTACATTGTAAAGCATGTCGGGGGTCACCTTGACAAAATTTCAAGTATTTTATATCAATTTTGCACAATTTTGTGCCATGAATTCAACAATGCACTCCGTTTTTTTCCTTTGAGCAATTTGTAAAAAGTTCATTGTATTATTTTGTGTGCCAAGGGGAGTCCAGGGCACTATAATCAAAATATAGTCGAATTTGTACTCATTTTTATTAGTTTTTCGAGAGGAATGCAAGGGTGATGTTATTTTCTATGTCGAAGCAACATATTTGAAGGGCATCTTTATATCTTGTATTGTAAATTCCTATTATTGTACTTGAATCATTTGAGCATTAATAAAGTGATTATGCATTTGCTTATGTAATATGGATTATGGAAGTTATGATAATTGGTTTGAGTGTTTGGTTAAGTGAGATAAATCACTTCCATGCTATAAGCACTGTCAATAAAATATTCCCGGAATAAGAAAGTGGTATTGAACTTACTGATATTTTCAGATCAAGTGTTGTATAGGTTCTATCCATTTTTGGATCATGCATTGGCCAATATATCTACATCTATAATTTGATTACGAGGTATAGAAGTGATGTTGAATGCGTCGAAAGAGTACGGAAGATTCCATACCTCTTGATAATATTCTTTGAGATGCGGTGACATGTAATGAATAACATTTCTTACCCATCGAACGATTATTTCTGAATCACCAAACACCTTGAGATACTTCACCTTGAGAGCAATGACCTTTTTCATACCTTGGAGTAAGGCTTCGTATTCCGTAGTGTTATTGGTGGATTCGAATTGTAAGTGCCATGATATGAGTTTATTGCATTGTTCAAGATCAATCAACACGCATCCTGCTCTGGCTCCTTCTTGTGTCTTAGATCCATCAAAGAACATAGACCACATGTTAGAAATTTTTGTTTTATTAATTGAGCTAAAACCTAAGTTAGTTAATATGTTACAAGGACTATTATGTGTCTGTGGAAGGAGTTCATAATGTAAATCTAGCTGTACTTCATATATTTGTGCTTCATAATAGCCATAGTCAGTCTCAAAGAAATAATTACCCAAGACAGAATCTGCAAAACAGATAGGTTCATTCCTACCTTCCAATTCCGTTACTGTGTGTTTCATGTGAGCTTCACTATTTACCTAGATTCGATTTTCTTTACCTTTGTACGAAAGCCACAGGTGGGACCAATCGGTAGAAAAGTAACCTTGAAGCTTGGTTGATCAATCCCTTCTCAATAGAAAACCATAAATTTTCGGTATGTCAAAAACAACGATATCTATAATTTGATGCACGCTAGAATAAGATGAAAGCCTAATTAAGATATCTTTGAGTTCTCCCTTTACTTTAACATATTTTCTATCGAACTGTATGGTCCTATTTTTAGTCATTTGTGAGACAACATTTATCTTTTGGTAGACTGAAAAAGGCATAATGTTAAAGGATGCACCTGAATCTGCTAGACAATTATGCACATTGAAATTGAAAATTTCATACGTGAGTAAAAGAGGTGGGACCTGTGACTTCAAGTATGCACCTATGCTTAATGTGCTTATGGCTACCGTGATTTCTACCTTGTGTACTTCTTGTAACTCGTCATTCAAAAGGATGTTGTCAGTAGTAGAAACAATATTTTTTTGAGCATCGTCGGGGTTGAAAGCATCATGTAGTAGCTCATGTTGTTGAGGTAATGAGAAGATATCAAACATGTATATGTTGGATTTCATTTTCTTCATATCATATATTACATCATAGTCTAGGGCATGCGTGTTTGGGTTTCTCACTTTTTGGATTGATTCCGGCTCACATGTTTTTCTGTTGTTCACTGTTGCATTAAGTTTGGTGTTGTTCCCAACTGTTTTAGATGTACTCAACTTATCTTTGTTGGCTGGGATAATTTTTCCTAATTTGCCATTGCTTTTCCCCTGGGCTTGGTCATTTATCTTTGGGGTAGAAGGGGGAGGAGTAATCTTCCTGAGAGGGATCATGTTGTCTTTGGAAGAAGGCATGTCAGGAGCTTGACCTTTGCTGTGTAGATTGTAATTCCTTTGATGCGTGTCTTCCACAAAGATCTCTTCTATCTACTCATCATCTAAGTCTGGACACCAGTCCAAAAAAGGCATAGCGGACTCTAGGGGAACCTATTCAGTATTGTCAGTTTGAGATTCTATAGGGTGTTCATCATTTAAACTCTATTGATCCAACAACTGGTTGATCACTAGGGTCATGTAGTTAACCTCACTAAGGACAAGTTCGTTCTGGGTGATTTTGTTGGTGATAAGATAAGAAATTATCATTGTTGAACCTGTCTAAGTTTAAGGCCATATGATAGGGTTCAGGTGGTCTTGGTGGATTATCTTGTTTCTTAAAGAATTGGTGAAAGGTTCGAGGCTTTGATGATCCTTTGCCAACATTCTTCTTGAGATACACAACTTCGTTTGATAACTTTTTAACTAATTTCACCACATTGTCAATATATTTTGGCTCCTTTTTGGGTGGCTTTGTTAGCAATAAAGGTTTCTTTCCAACATATTTGGTTTCCTTAGGATGTGAGTGATGGTCATAAGAGGATAATTCCCTTTCCACAATTTCGGCTTCATCGAAATTAAGGGCCAAAGTGTTCTTATTATCCTGTTTGACAAACATACCTATATAAGGAATTAATGCCACCATATAATATCAAATAGCTAAGGAATGAGCATGAGTTGTATCATTAGTGAACTTAGTCAAGACATTGAGAAATCTCCAGTTAAAATCTTTTACTTTTTCCCTTTTATCCATCTTAATGGATCCTAACTCCTTATACAAAGATGGAATTGTTCTCCTTTCCCCAAAGTTTATGATAAAAACCCTCTCAAACGTGTCCTAACTGGTTATAGAATTGGGTGGTAGACTGAAATACAGTGTAGATTCTCTACCTGAGAAGGTGTAAGGAAATAATCTACATATCACATCTTCATGATGGACATTTAGTAGGTGAGTAGCCAGGAAGAAGTTGTTTAAATGGTCTTTTTCCGACCTGGATTTGTTTGGATCAAATTTTGGAAGGATCTTGTTTGATTTCCTAGGAATTTCATGTAATGGTCCAACTAAATTTAAGGCACCTTAGGACATCTTCCATGGGGATACTATCCTTTGATATCTATGTTCACCCATGATATGTTCTAAATTTATTTTCGGGTTTTCACTTTCAATGTTATCCTCAGGTTCGACAAGGGAATGTGCGACTTGGCTCAAGGGTACCATGACTTCTTGTAAAGTGGTTTCAATAAGATCATCTACATAGTCAACATAAATATCAGGATGTGCATTAGGTCTTTGCACACAAGTTTCTTTCCTTCTCGAAAGCTTGGAGGTTGTTGGAAACTTACCAAGTAGTTTTGCGTAAGTATATGCAATACAACGAGTTTTAGAGATCTCTTCTTGTGGTACTTGGTACCAAGTATTTGAATATGTTTCAGGACTACCCGAGGCAGTTCTGAAGTTTGGATTAGAGTCTTCGTAGGTAATTTGTTGTTTGGAATAAATGTGAGGGAACAGAGTGGGATTAGGGTTATTTTCTGAAGACTGATTTTGGTTGTGCAGTTCGTTTATGTAAGCCATAAAAATGACCCTCCTTCTAGCTCAAATTATATTGACGGGGAAGAATTCATCCAACAACAATAAGGGGTACTCCTCGGTACATGGTCCCAACTAGGCTATGCACCATTTTCTTTATGAGACCCATCCGAAATTTGGCTCAACTTCCATTGCTATTTTTTTTGTGGTTTCACTGGTTGCGGTCCAGTCTACCGATGAATATGGATGATGAATGGATATGCAATGCAAATATGTATATGAAGACTATGTTTTGAAATCAAACTAATCTATTGCTAATCTATCCTACCCTATCCTAGCTAGGAACATACTAAGGTAGCCGGGTGAGCTATAAATGAAACCAAACTCTACATAAAAGATCCACACAGGTAGCTGAAACAAAAGTGCAGAATCATAAAAAAGTGCATACATACATATAACTAGAACAATCTAAATTATATTTCTACATACATCAACAACTCAACAATCTCAAGACTTAAAGATGTGAGAAAGCATAATCAAAATTGTAGAATAATATAGGGTGCATAAGATCAGACCATAAGAAAACAAGCATTCTTACAGTCCATGTGAATATCATACATCCCACTTGAAGTAGTTCACAACAAAGACAACTTCACACATAAATTCTTCTTTCTTGCAGAAAACGGGCCCTAAGGGCCTCTCAATATTCATTGACAAAGTATAATTTATCTAATTAGCTCTTGGATCTATATAGTGCTTGAAGATCCCCTCCAAAATGGGAATCTTCCCTCTTTTATACAATAATTTGTAATTCATGAGTGACTCTTTGTATTCTTCTTAAAGAAGAAAACTATTTGGTTTCCTCTTTCCTAGTGACAAGTGTACAATAAAGACAAAATTGAAGTTGGTTGAGAAAAAGAGTCACTATTGAAGGTAATAACAATATTTCTATTTTGTCTTTATTCAAGAACTTTTGCCCCCAAGGTATGCTGTACATACTTCTAGTTGATCATACAAAGATCTGGTCCCACAGTAAGCTAGTTCTTCCAGTGTTGCATAATTCATAACTATGCTATCTTGGAGGGTTCTCACCTCTTTTAAAAATGTTTCCATGAATTCTTGTATCATGGTATGTAGTTTGATAGGTTGTAGGAGATAATGTTGCTCTATCAAATCCATAGTAATTGTGGTGGATGCTTTGATGACTGATCTTTTGTGATTTGTGCTATCATGAACCTTGTCTATCAGTTCTTTCATGACCATATTTTAACCAAGCTCGTCTAATTGAGGTAGTCACCTCCCTTTAATCAACTCCTGCACGACCTTGTGTAGTTTAGAGCATACGACCATTGATTTGGTGACCTCTTTATTTTCTCTTTTACCAACTTGTTGGAAGTGATCTAGTGAATACAAATCAGTTTTCCTCTCCGAGGTTGATGGTTGATATAGCTTATCTAGTGCATTAGGATTCTCTTCAATCCACTTGTCAATATCACTGATTCCTTCTCAGATTGTTTTGAATTGAGTAAATTTTTCTTGCATTGGACTATTTTTCTCTATGATTGTGGCAACTTCTTGTTTGAAGAGGTGTAAGTGAGCATAAAACTTCTTATTTTTCTCTATTTTTCTTTATGATTGTGGAAGCTTCTAGTTCTTTCCTAACTTTCTCAGCACTAGATTTGAAACTCTGCATACTTCTTTCATCGACTTTTATTTGTTGGAGTCTTTGTTCCAGTTCCTTGATTCTTTCCTCTTTCTCTTGATTTTGTTGGCACAACCTTCTAATATTGTCTTCATTGGCGCTCATGAATGTAGAGCCAAGTGTGGTGGTGGCTATGGGATTTTCTGTAACATCCACTGTTACGAGGACTCGTGTGAAGACCAAGATAGACATCCCTTGAGTCGTTGGAACCTTCTTCACTTGTTCTTACATGATCTTCCCATTCTTTATTTCATAAGTGAAGCTTCTCATATTTAGGACATCAGTCGGTTGAAATAGGGCCCAGAGTCTTAGTCCTGAATTACCGAATGGTGCCTCTATGTTGGTGTCCGCTATTGACACTTCTTGTATATCAGTATCCATTGATTGAGTTCCATCGTTTCTCGTCTCAAGACATTTCTTTTGTCTCTCTTCATCAATTGCTTTATCCACCTCTTCTTTGACTTCCTTTTATGTAGCTTCTTTTGATACCTTTTCTGCTACCTCTTTCCGCTCGATCTCCTTTTGTGCTGCTGCTTTTACTTCTAGCTCAACCTTGACTTTCTTTGCTTCAAGCTTTCACCTTTTATTGAAAGCATCATTATTTTGTCATGTATTCCCATTGAAGGCCTATCTTGTTGCAATAATCTTTTATGACCCATTTTAGGTCATGTCTTCTAAATATTTCTTCTCCAAAGTGATAAGAAAGTAGGGTATTCACTTTTCCTATGCTTGTTTGGTATTTGAGAAAAAACAATTGCCGATGTAGAGCGATAATGGTGGAAATATAGCCTTCTTAGCTCGATACATAACTCCTCCCAGTCCGTGGATTACTGTTTGGTATTGTTGGACCTGGTGTTATGGTGTTGGCATTGATGTCAAATAGGTTTTATGGTGTTGGCATTGATGCAAAGAGGATCATAATGATCACCATTATCAGTGGATAATATGGTATTGTCATTGAGAAAAAATATGGTGTGTCCTTGAGGTCAAGAAGAGGCCAATATTGTGGTCATCATCATCAAAATTGTGCATATGATATTGTCAAACTCATGCATTTTCTAAACAATGAATACTTATGGATACTAGATTTGTCCTATCTAAATGCAAAGGGGAAAGATCGAAATCTAGTGCTCAATAAAATCTGTAAAAGGGTATGGTATCAAAGTCTCTATTAGACATCTTGATCTTCGACTTAGATAAATTCGAATTACATTGCCTCTGACTTCGACTTGGATAACTTCTACTTACATTTCCTTTGACTTCAAATTGGATAACTTCAAATTGCATTTCCTTCAACTTTGACTTGGATAAATTCAACTTGCATTGCCTTTAACTTCGACTTACATTGCCTTTGACTTCGACTTAGATAACTTTGACTTGCATTTCCTTCAACTTCAACTGTATAAATTTCACTTGCATTTCTTGACTCTTGGTTGACTTACTTTTCCCTTACTCAACTTGCATTTTGGCCAACTCATTTTTTCCATTTCGACTTCCAGGTGGTCAACTCTATTTTGTTTTCCAACTCGACTTGTGGCTTGAGTGGTCGAGAATTTCCCTTCATATAACAACCAGAGTTATAATTGTTTTAAACAAATAATTCCATGTTGGTGAGATGGATAGGCTATAATCCTCCTGTTTACGGACCAAAAATCTTGATCTTCAATGATCCAACAAATACAATATGCCTGGAGTAATTGTAGAGGAGCAATTATTGGATGGTCGAGATCATTGGATTAAACCACATAAATCATAAATTCTATGGATCGACAATGGAAAGCGAAGATTGATCGTAGATCGTTGGATCAATATGGAAGTTTGAGACCAAAATAAGAAGATTCAATCCATAAATGAGATCAACTCATAAGAACTAAAAATATGATTAAGATAATTAACACCTCAGGATCATGGTTTGTTCAAAGAACTGTTGCAACAAGAGTAAACAATTTTTAACACTTAGATATTCCATTAATGTTGAACACCTTACAAGGGATTTGAAGTCTTTTGAATTAAAGACAATTTTTTTTAATGACAAAATGTTAGCATTATTATTAAATTAAATGAATATGTGCATTGGTTCATACAAAGAGACACAATGCTTCAATTTCATACTTGTTGGAATACTATATAAATGGAAAAGTATAGTGGAAGGAGGGTGTCTCTGTGGTCTAATTCAAAAGATCTAAAACACATACAGAGTCCAAGGAAGATCCTAAAACATTCAAATGAAGTGAGGGTGGAAGGGAGGAGCAAGGGAGGATTGGATTCCTCTACAGGTTGAAGCTTGAAATAGGGAATTGCAGCTTCCTCAAGTTGGTACTTGAAAACTAGAGGATTAGAGTCCTCTACAAGTTGAATCATGAAGTAGGGAGTTGCAACTTCCTCAATTTGGTACTTGAAAAATATATGATTGGAGTCCTTTACAGGTTGGAGTCTAATCTACAAGGAGTTGGTGCTTGGAAATATGGGATTGGTGTCTCCTTGAGTTGGTTCTCAAAAGAAGAGAGATTGGTGTCTCTTGCAAACTAAAACTTGTAACTAAATTATAATTTTTGTGATATTTAATATTTTTGTACATTCTTGTTGATAATTTGTATGGTTAATAAATTAACAATTAAAGAATTAATTTAATTTGTGAAAAAGAAGCAATATTGATTCACCCCCCTCTCAGTATTGAACTACATTCCAACAATTGGTATCAGAGCAAGTCACTTCAGCATAGTCTAACCACTAGAAGGAAGATTCTGAGAAACCCAATGGATTAACAAGAAGGAATGCCCTCCAATAGAGCACCATTGTTCAAAGGAAATGATTATACATTTTGGAGTATAAGGATGAAAATTGATCTAATGTCTCTTGAATGTGATGTTTGACTATCTGTGGTAAATGGTTATACTGCACCTGCAAAGAAACTTGACACTGATAATTCCAAGACTGTTAATGCAATTCTGGGTGGATTAGCAAACCCCATATTTGTAAAAGTGATCCATTGTAAATCAACAATAGAAATTTGGGATAAACTTAAAATCATCTATGTAGGAGATGGAAAAGATAAGCAAGGAAAACTTCAAACATGTAGAGGGAAGTTTGAGAGTCTAAAGATGAAAGAGGAAGAAAACATTGCAGAGTATTTTCAAAGAGTGGATGAAATAGTCAATTCAATCAGAGCACTGGAAGAAGAACTAAAAGACAAAATTATTGTCCAAAATGTGCTGAGATCATTACAATGAGATATGATTCCAAGGTATCTACCTTGGAAGATCGAGAAGACCTTGAAAAACTTACAATGGATGAACTTCAGGGTATTCTTATAGCCTATGAAATGAGAATCGGGCAAGAAAAGTCATAAAAAAGGGAAACAAATTTCAAAGCATCAAAAGCAACAAAGAACCATGAGCATGTGCCAAATGAAAATCACTCATACATATAGGATGAAGAAGACGCTACCTTTATAAGGAAACTCAAGAAAGGTTATGGGAAATACAAAGGGAAGTTACCCCTCAAATGTTTTAACTGTGGTAAAGTTGGATATTTTTCCTCTAAATGTCCCTATCCAAAGCAAGGAGAGAGTGATGATGAAGAAACTCAAAATCATAAAGAATATAAAAAGGAAAAAAATGGAAACAAGAAAAATTTTTACAAGAAAAAGAAAAACTTCTACTCCAAAGAATACAATTGTTCATTTGACATGAGTGACTATGACGAGACAAAACTTTTATTTATGGGCTTAGAAACCCAAAATAATGGTGCTGGTGATAATGAAGAAAAATATAAAGTTGAAGGAGAAGTAGACCTTGAAGGATAACTTATTAGTGCTCTTGAAGAACTGAGAAAATATAAAAATAAGAACAAATCATTAAGAGAACAACTATTAGAACATGAAGAAAAACAAAAATCAAGAGAAAATGAAGTTTCATTAACCATCGAGGAAACATAACAAATCATTATTGACTTGAAGAATCAACTCCAAGAAGCCAAAATAATTTAATAGGTCACAAGTAAACAACTCAATGAAAATCAATTAGACTATGAAAAGCTAAAGGCTGAAATTGTTTCTCTAAAAAGAGAACTCGAGAAAGAAGACAACCAATCAAGATTTGAAAACAGTTCAAGAATCTTGGATGATACTATTAACATTCAAAGATCATCAAGCAATAAGTCAGGATTGGGTTATGATCAAAATAAGTCTAACAAAGGATCTAACTCTACATCTCAGGAAACTGAAAAAAATCCAAAAAGTTATGTAGCTACCCTTCAGAGCTCTTTCAAAAAGGAAGAAAGAAAAATAAAGACTGATTGTAATCAACATAAATATCCTCCCCCTTCAAAATAAAATGAATATAGAAGGAATGAAACTACAAGAAGAACTCCCCCCAAAAGGTATCGACATCTCTTTCTTGGCTGTTGTTTCTCTTGAATAATTTTGGGCATAAAGCATTACAATGTAGAGCTTATGGAAATAACAATCATAAGAATGTTCAAAGATATGGTTATAAGAATAATAATAATCAAGAGAATATAAATTGTAATTCATTCTATCCATTACAAGATTACAATGTTGAATGCCACAAATGCAACAATTATGGTCACAAAGCTAGTGATTGTAGACTACCAAAGCATCGCATAAAGACTTCCAACATTCAAGAAGAAAAGCATAAGAAGACATGGAAAGAAAAACAAATGGAAGAAAAGGAAACACAGTGTAAGGTAGCCTTATATGCTAAAGATAAAAGGAGTCAATGGTACATTGACAATGGATGTTCAAAGCATATGACAAGAGATCAAGACAAATTCATCAGTCTGAAAAGGAAAGAAAAATGAAGGGTTACTTTTGGAGATAATGTCTTTGCCAAGATACTTGGAAAGGGTATAGTTAGTTTGGGAAATAACATAGCTAAAGAAATAAATGTGTTATTAGTTGAAAATATGAATCCTAATCTACTGAGTGTAATCCAAACATGTGATCAGGGACACATACTCATATTCAACTCTAAAAAATGTGAAATTAGGAAAGAGGGATCATGAAAATTAGTGGTTGTTGCACCCAACACACCAAGCAATGTATATATATTAAACATAGAAGATGAAGAAAAATGTTGCATGAACCAAATAAATGAAAGTTGGCTATGGTACAGAAGAATGGGACATATAGGTTTTGACAATTTGATAAAAGTCAGTAAAAAGGAACCTGTGAGAGATATGCCAAAGATTATTAAACCTTCAAACTTTGTTTGTAGGCACTTCCAACATGGAAAGTAGACAAGAGTAAGATTCAAGAAAAAAAATACTCTACATTAAAACCATTAGAACTCATTCACACTGAACTTTGTGGACCAACAAGAACTAAAAGCATGCAAGGTAAACATTCCTTCATTTTATTCATTGATGACTATACAATGATGACTTGGGTATCTTTTCTTAAAGAAAAATCAAAATCATTCAAAAAATTCAAAGCCTTAAAGCACATTTTGAAAATGAGACCGAACTCAAAATATAGTGCCTAAGATCAGACAATGGAGGGGAATTTACCTCATATGAGTTCAATGAATTTTGTGAAACTCATGGACTTAAAAGATACTTTTCATCTCCAAGAACTCCTCAACAAAATGGAGTTGCTGAAAGGAAAAATAGAGCCATCCAAGAAGTATCCTGAACTTTTTTAAATGAAGCCAAACTCCCAGATATCTATTGGAGATAAGCAATATATACAACAATATATATATACTTAACAAAGAACAACTTAGAGTTAACCATGAAAATACACCATATGAGTTGTGGTTTGGAAGACTAGCATTAGTAAAACACTTCAGAGTCTTTTGGAGCAAATGCTATATAAAAAGAGATGATAATAATCTAGGAAAATTTGATTCTGGATCAGATGAAGGCATATTTCTTGGTTACTCATCCAATAAAAAGGCCTATAGATGCTATAATATGAGGCATCACAAAATTATGGAAAATGTATATGTAAAGGTGGATGATCTAACATCAATAAGAATCAAATATCAATACAATTCACAATTTGATGAAAAAAGAAGAGATGATGTTGATGAAGAAGAAACTAAAGAAATACAAGAAGAAGATCATAATTGAAGAAGAAAATGAAGAGGAAGCATCACCAAGACAAGAGTCAAAAGAACCATCAAGAAGAGTACAAAGAGATCATCCTGAAAGTCAAATCATAGGCAACAAAAGTGTTGGAGTTGAAACAATAAGAAGGCTAACATTTGAATCAGAACAAGCAATGCTCTCCCTAATAGAACCCAAAAAATTTACAGAAGAAAACAAAAATGAAGATTGGATCAAAGCCATGAATGAAGAGCTTGATCAAATAGAGAAGAGTTAGAACTGGGAGGTTGTCCAAAGACCAAAAGACAAAAATGTGATAGGGACCAAGTGAATTTTTAAAAATAAAGTTATTGAAGATGGTCAAGTTATAAGGAATAAAGCAATATTGGTGTGTAAAGGATATGCTCAAGTAGAAGGAATTGAATTTGAGGAAACATTTTTCCCAGTAGCCATATTATAAGCTATCATAATGTTTTTGGCATTTACATCTTTTAAAAACTTTAAAATATATCAAATGAATTTTAAATCTGCTTTCTTAAATAGAAATTTAGAAGAAGAATTTTATATAGAACAACCTGAAGGATTTATGTTATCAGAAAATACAGACTATGTTTGATAATTAAATAAAACATTGTATGGTCTCAAACAAGTTCCCAGAGCATGTTTTCAAAACTTGATAATCATCTACAACAACAAGGATACAAAAGAGGATCTACTGAAAACAATCTTTACATTAAAATTGAAAATAAGAATATGATTATTGTTAGATGTGTGGGCTGACCCGAGTTCTACCTTAGTTCTCCAACAAAACCATAGAAACCATCGGACCTTTTGGAGACTAGAAGGAACCACTGCGTACAAAGTGCACAACGCGGTCTCACCTGAGATGGCTTATGGGTGATTGCAGGACTCAAATGTCTGCAGTCATGGAAGGGATGTTTCTCATGGGGATGTTAGGTATACTACTCTTTTACTTCAACATTCATCATATATACCATTCGTTTAACCTTTAACATTCATTCTTCAGAAAATAACATGTCTAATCTAGTGCGCACTATAAATTAACCTTAACAAATTTATTCATTTATCCATTCATTCGTCATAAAGCACAAAAACACATAAAGAACACATTCCACACATTAACACAGGTTTTATTGTGGTTCACCCCCCCGGGCTATGTCCACAAAGATATTCTGCTTCTTATTATTCTTCATCAATTCTCTGCGCTGCCTGCATTACATCAAGAGTGCATTTGGAATGCACATATGTGAGGCTGAACAATTCCACACCAAGCTCCACAACTTGTGACCTAAACCTCAATTACAATCCAAAAACAGACTCATCTCCAAAACTAACACAATACTTAGCTCCAAAACTCTCTATCCAAAAACTTGCTACCAAAAGATTCTAATAATAATCTTCTCATATCTTACAATGCCTATTTATATTACCAAAAGTGGGTAAAAACCATTTACATCATAACCCAAAACCCTAACTCTCGTGGATTAGGCTTGTCCACTTTACAACCTCCTGTGCATGGTTGGTCTTCGATCCAACCATTTCCTCGCTTTGAATCTTCTTTTCCTTAATTCTCGGTGCATTGCTTTCTCTGCCTTCTTTCCTGGTGTGCGCTGCTTCTTTGGTCCATTCTTTAGTTGTCTTCCTTGTTTGATGCACTTTTCCTCATTCCTCAAACTTTTCTCCCAAAATAGACTGCTCCAACAGGCCCCCAACACTTACCTGTGGCTCATCCCGAGCAACTTAGCCAATGTTTGCATCTATGAAAGACTTCTCAAACTTCTGGAATCTTCCTAAAATCTCTTCAACATGAGTCTTTACCTATGTACTCTTATCAACAACAAACTCCACATTCTGCACAGTGATATGCTCTTTGAGTATTTCTTCAACTTCCAACTTAAGGTTTTCCATCTATCCTTGGCTGTATCCATCTCTGTCAACATGTTCTCTGCATCTTCTTGCAATGGTTCCAACTGAGCCTGCCTTAGCTGCTTCTTCGTCTGGATTCTACTCCTCGACCAACATCATACTAATTGATTCACTCTCTGATCTCATCCACATCGACCAACCTGGTTTCCTCCTCCTTCAATTTTTTGGTGCTTCTTGTCCTTGTTGAGAACTAAATGGGTGCTTCGAATTTCAGTGGTGTCATTGTTCTAGCTCGAGAATTTTTTAGTGAAAATCTAAGCTGGACTCTTCAAACTTCTGACACAATCTCACTCTGTTTTCTTCATCACTCCTTCTTTCTAAAAATCATAATAAGTGTTACCTTCTCGTTCTTTTCCCATTTTTATAAACTCTTTCATAAATGCGCCTTACTTTGTCGTTCTCCAATTTTTCGCTTTTCCGATCATTTCCCGTCCTGATGTGTTGTTTTCACTTTTTTTGTTGCATAATGTTCTCAAGTTCTGTAATACCTCGTTTTGGCTTCTGCTACACGTTGTATCCTTCAACTCTTTGTCTACTACATATCCATCTACCTACTTCCTTTTGGATTTTTCTCATTTTTCCACTTTTGTTTCTTCTCTTTTTCTTCTTTTAACTCCTACTATATAGAATTGTACAAGCCTAACTTCTGCACTGCAATTACTGAGGGTTGGTAGGTCAATTTTCCCTATACAGTTTTAGTTGACTACCATTCACCAAACCTTGAATCTCTTCTCCTGATAAATATTGCAGCTTCACAACACCTCCATCAGTGACAAACTTTATCTCATATGGTCCTAGCCAATGCATCCCGAACTTCCCTGGGTGCTGCAAATATTTACTGTCATAGAGGAGGGACAGACCTCCTTCCTTAAATTTATTCTTCTTAATATGTTTTTCATGCCAAGCTTTTTCCTTTTCTTTCTGTACCTATTGATGGAAACCAACTATAATCCCGTCTTCTTTCAATTCCATAAGTTGAGACAATCTTTCTTGAGTTGCGCCACTTTCTATCATGTTTGTAATATACGCAATGTGCATACTAGGTATCAAATACTCCAAGGGAACCACTGCTTCCTGTCCATACACCAATTTGAAACGCGTCTATCTTGTTAGCTTCTTGCATGTAATTCTATAATCTCATAACACTGCTGGTATCTTCAAGTCCCAATCATCCATGTTTACATTACAAATCTTCGTCAAGGCTTTCTCCAATATCTGGTTAAATGCTTCCACTGTTCCATTAGCTTGAGGACGGTAAGGAGTACTCTTCTGATGATGTATCTCAAATTTTTCAGTAATTGATTGGATGGTGCTATTAATAAAACGAGTCCCCTGATCACTCATAAAAATTCTAGGGCATCCAAATCTTGTCACTACTTGTTCAAAAAGGAAGTGCACTGTAGTCTCTGTGCTGCAATCTTTCACTGCTGTTGCTTCAGTCCATCTGGTTAAATATTATGTCACAATAATTATATACCTTGCTCATGATATTCTAGTTGGTGGATTAATAGGACCTACAATGTCTACCCACTTGTCAAACACTTTCAACGTTACCTGAGGTCTCAGTGGCATCTCATCCCTCCTATATGGTTTTCAAACCCTTTGACATACATCACAATTCTGGCCATACTCCTTTGCATCCTTATGAACTCCTGGCCACCATATCTTGCATGCAATATCTTTTGTGCAGTAGCCTTCTTTGTATAATTTCCTCCAACTATTTCTTTATGTGATTTTGCTAAAATGATAGGTCATTCATGCTCCATAACAAATCTCCTCAAAATTTTATCTGCACCAAGTTTGTATAAGTGACCTGCAATGAGTTGATAGTATGCATCTCTTACCACCAAGTTCTTATTCTGTGCAATATTAAATTCCTTTGGGGAAAATCCTGTACTCAAAAACTCAATAATGTGAGCAAAATATTCATAAGCAATCTATACTGAAAATAGTTGAGCATCATGAAAGTTATGTTCCAAATTGCTTGGTTATTCTCCATTAGTTATCCTTGACAGATGATCTGGCCCTACATTTAATCTTCCATGTTTCACAACAACTTCAAAATCAAACTCCTGAAAAAACAACAACCATCTACATATTCTTCCCCCCAACACTAGATTATTGAGCAAGTATCTAAGAGCAGAGTGATCTGTAAACATATCAAAATGTTGACCTAACAAGTAATGTATGAACTTCTGCAATACATACACCATATCTAAACCTTCTCTTTCTGTAGTATTGTAGTTCTGCTCTGAATCTGATAACTTCTTGCTTGCAAATTCTATAGGGTGATCTATATCACCTTCTCTTGGATGTGTCAATATTTCTCCAAGTGTTATTGAGGATGCATCCACATGCACATGAAACTCTTTGGACCAATCTAGAAACACTAAAATCAGTGCTGTCACCATGTTCTCCTTAAAAATATCCAAACTCTGTCGACATTCATCATTACACTGAAATTTGATATCCTTCTTCAACAATTTCTCCATCAACGTAGTAATCCATGCATATCCCCATATAAACTTCCTATAGTATCCTATATGACCAAGTGTATACTTAGCTAGCACATTGACTTAGGTGGTGGTAAATTAACTATGACAACAATATTCGCAGGATCAACCAACAAACCCTGTTTACACAAAAGTGCACTGAAAATACATTTCTTAATGTTCAATGAGATCTGACATTGTCTACACCTGTCTAACATCAATCTCATCACTTCAACATGGTCCTTCAATAAACTAAAGATTGTCCAATCATCCAAGTAAACCTCCAAAAATTTATGTATGAAATCCTTAAAGGCTGCTACTACTACTCTTGAAAAATTATAGGTGCATTCTTCAATCCAAAAGGCATCACTGTATACTGATATGATCCCCATTCTATAGAAAATTTTGTCTTATGTCTATCTTCTGGTGCTATCCTAATCTGGTTATATCCTAAAAACCCATCAGTAAATGAATATGCTTTTTGACCTTCTACATTCTCCAATACTTCATATATAAATGGGGTAGGGAAGGGATCATGCAGACATGCATCATTCAACTTTTTCAAGTATACACAAATCTTGACTCCCTCTTTCTTCTTCTCCTACACTGCCATAGGGATAATCCATTCTGATTCTTCAATATTTTCTATGACACCAACCTCTAACATCTTGTCAATTTCTGCCTTCATTTTATGTTTATATATTGGATTCAACCTGTAAGGTCTCTATTTTATTGGTATGGCATATGGTCTTAAAGGAATATTCATCTCTCCAAGTTCCCTTGCTAACCCTTTCATCTCTGAAAATGTTCATGGAAATAAGTCACTATACTCACGCAATAATTATGTTATGCTTTCTACTGTCTGGTTTTCCTAATAATCCCCAATGCTTGCAATATTCAGACTTTCCTCTATTCCAATATTAACCTTCTTGATCTTCAGTGGTGCAAAATAATCTTTTGACTCTAGCTGTGGTCCTTCTACTTCTCTTTTAGCTTCTACTTTTGTGATGTTGATATCGCACATGTCCTCTTCTGTTGGATCCTCTTCTACGACATGATAACAATGAAACAACTGTCTGACAATATTTCTATTCTGATTTTGATATGTTGTGACAATCTCAAATTTTGGTTCTTCAAATATCCCGTCTCTTACTACTTCTAGTGTTGTATCCACCATAGGATTCTCATGCTCGAATGTAAATGTAATGACAAAATTCTATTGCATTTCATCCCAATTAGTAGTTCCTTTGCGCAGTTCAAGCTTTGTGTACCAATTCCTCGAGATGCCTTCTAGTGTATGAATAAAATGATGTGGCCATTCTTCCGGTGGTACAAATCTCCATTGAACCATGCACCTGTCTATATGTTCTGTAGGTTGTCCAATCCCATCATACTTCTCCAAGTATATGTTTTTCTGTTCTGCGCCAAATCTAATGTGCAGTAACTTCTTGCATTGATACCAGTTCATAATATTCTATTTATGAGCACCCCACCAATGTGCAGGTGTTGCTTTCAATGGAATATCTAAGACTAATAATATCTGATTCTCCATAACATCTAACTCAAAATTTCTTAAAAGTTCTTCCAAATTATTCTGACCATGAAAAGTAGGAGGTTCTCTTACTACTGAACCAATCCATCTCGGTGCACACGTCATTGTTGGACAACTGAGAAGGGGGGTGAATTAGTTGTTACTGTGCTTAAACAATTATGCCCATTTTAAAATCTTCACATAACACTCAATTACGATCACAATGATGTAGGGAAGTAAGCAATAGAATATTAAACATCAAACACACACATAAAATACATAGAGGCAGATATTTCCTGAGGAAACCCACAAAGGGAAAAACCTCTTCTTCTTGATATGATAGGTAATCTTTCTTTTCTTTACATTATCATTCTTATGAGCACCAACTCATTGTGAGGCTACCACCTCTATTTTGCAAGCTCCAAGTTGCTGAGAGCACCAACTCTCTAAATTCTCTAGCACCCACTGAATTCTCAGAGTCTTCTTGTTCTCATTCTTGGACCTGTTCAGCTTCAACTTCATCTATATCCTCTGTTGTTGATTCAATATTGTTCACCTCTCTTACTGGGATTCCTTCATCAACTTTTATGTCAATATAGTCAACCAATTTATGCAGCATCTTATTATATAATCTGTATCCTTTACTGTTTGTAGCATATCCTAAGAATATGCCTTCATCAACCTTGTCATCATACTTGCCAAGGTTCTCATTATTATTCTTTATGTAACACTTAATCCCAAAGACTTTGAAGTGTTTTATTGAAGCAGGTCTCCCATACCACAATTCATAAGGTGTCTTGTCACTGTGTGGTATGAGGTGGGATTTTTTAAGAACATGGACTGCTGCACGTGTATTTCTTCTACCTAGTAGGTTTGACCAATGTTCTTCTCATTCATCATTGACCTGGCCATTTGCTGCACTTTTCTGTTTTGCCTCTCAACTACTCCATTTTTTTGTGGAGTTCCTGGGATTGTGTATTCTCTCTTGATCCCATTTTTATCACAGAATTCCTTAAAATCACTTGACATAAATTCTCCTCCTCTGTCTGATATTACTGCCTTTAACCTATTACTTGTTTGATTCCCAGTTAAAACCTTAAATATTTTAAATTTCTCAAATGCTTCATCTTTTCTTTGAGAAAATCAACCTAAGTAAGTCTGGAGTAATCGTCAATGATCAACATAAAGTAGTTTTCCTTCCCTGTGCCTTCCTATCTTGATGGTCCCCATGAATCCATATGAATTAATTGGAGTGGTTTCTTTGTTGAAGTAGAGCTCTTGGATTTAAACTGAGTCCTGGTTAGCTTTTCTACTTGGAAGGGTTTACACACAGAGTCTTGTGGCTTTGATGTTCTTGGAAGATCTTTTACTGCCTCAAGATTTTTGAGCTTGATTAAGTGATCAAAGTTTAGATGTCCAAGTCTCCTATGCCATAACCAACTTTCATCATGTTTTTTTAGATGACACTCTTCTCTATCTTCTTTCAGCACATATACATTATTATCCGTCCTTATGCTTTTAACCACCACTTGTCCTGATTTTATAGACTTTATCTTGCAATCCTTGGAAGTGAACACCACTTCACATCCTCTGTCACACATTTGAATTACACTAAGCAAGTTATGTTTCAACCCATCCACAAGTAGAACATCCTGGACTTTTCCTTTACCATTACTCAAACTCACCATCCCTTTACCCTTGATTTTACTAGGAGCATCATTTCCAAAGGTTACATTTCCTGATTTTCTTTCACTTAGAGACAAAAAATTACTTTTGTCTCCTGTCATATGTTTGGAGCATCCACTGTCAATATACCATGTGTTCTTTTGTCTTTGAGATGACAACACTAATCCACACTTGTCATTTTATTTCTTCTTCCAAACCTTGACGTTTTCAGCAGAGGGAGTCAAATCTGATTCATAGTTTCGAAAGCGATAGTCTGTAGCTTTATGTCCATAATTATGGCAGGTGTAACATCCTGGTTCATTGAATAAGGGATCATAACAGTTGTTATGCTTAACTTGTGTCCTTTTCCCAACCATCACATGGTTTGCAGTCTGTGATTGTTTGTTACTTGGCTGTCTCATTCTTTGTTGCAGCAGATATCTATTCCTCGAGTGTTTTGATTGCTCATATCTAAATCTTAAAGAATAGTTTACAACTTTGTGACCAAAGTTAGAACAAAAAAAACAATATCCATAGAAAAATACTTTGTACCTAGAACATGGCTGTCTTCTTTGAGCAGGTTGATTTCTTTGTTCTACAGATTCAGTTCTGACACTTTTTCTTTCACTCTTCCTTGGCGACTGATTATCTTCCTCTGTTTCTCCATATTTGTTGTTGTCAATGAATGTATACTTGACAAACTTGATGGATTATTTCTTGCTTGGCTGACTACAACTTGATTCTTCTTCATAACCCAAACCAGTTTTCAAATTTGGATTCTTTTGCTGATTCAAAATGGTGGTTAATCCTTCTGAGGCTTTAATGCTTGGAATATTTTGGAGATACAATGCTTTGAACTTCTCCATCTCTTTTCTGGTTTCTACTACCTCTTCTTCCAAGGCTTCACATCTTGCCTTCTTCTCTGATAACTATTGTTTCAGAATGTCCTCTATTTTCTTTGCCTCTTCTAACTCCACCTTTAGCAGGGCAAAGTCTTCATTAGTTTTTTTAGCATTCTTTTCAAACTGCATCAACAACTATTTTTGTTTTCTCTTCTCGAGTCTGAGTCTGTCAATCTCTTCTAAGGCACTCATTAGTTCACCTTCCATATCAACTACAACTTCTTCATCATCAACATCACTTCCTGTTTTTTTATTAACATAATCCTCTTTGGCCATAAGCACAAAGTCATTAACCTTATCTTCACCATTAGAATCACTATCTGTGTCTCCTGAAGAATCATCATTGTTTACACATAAACTTTTCTTTTTATCAAATCTCTTGGATTTAGATTTCTCTTCACCTTTAGAGTTCTGGTCCTTCTTCTTGTGTGGACACTTAGATGCAAAGTGACCTATCCTTACGCAGTTAAAACATTTGAAGGAAAACTTTCCTTGATACTTGCCTGATCCTTTCTTTAGTCTTGTCACAATTTTTTCTTCAATTTCATCAGGCTCACAATCCTCATTCTTGTCTTCTTTAAAAGATGCTTCTCTAGAGGTGGGTTTATCTTTAACTATCCTCATTTCATATGCAGTCAACATTCCTAGAAGTTGATCAAAAGCCAAAGATTTTAAATCATTGAGTTCTTCTATAGCTGAGACCTTTGGGTTGAATCTATATGGCAGAGATCTCAAAATTTTCTGAACTAAAGAGGGTTCCTCAATTTTTTCACCAAGTGATTTCATTGCATTGACTAGTTCTTCAATTCTCAGAAAGTACTTCCCAATAGTTTCATCTTCTTTCATCTGTAGCTGTTCAAACTGTACTCTATAGGTTTGAAGCTTGGCATCTTTTACCTTCTCATTACCTTCATAACTTCTAATGAGTTTGTCCCACATGTCTTTGGCAGTTTCTAAATGCATAACCTTTACAAATTCTGCTTCTGCAAGCCCACTCAGAATAACATTCATAGCCTTAGCGTTGAAGTTGAATTCTAGCTTGTCATCCTTATTAGCTAGTACAACTGGCTTTACATAACGAGTCTCTACCACATCCCAGACATCTGCACCTAACACCACTATGTAGGTTCTCATCCTAACTTTCCAGAAGGAAAAGTTTGTTCCATTGAACAGGGGGGCCTTATTGGTTGAAGTTCCTTCAAGGATTGACATGTTTAAGCTTCCTGATCTACCTTTAGATAAAAGGAACCATATATGATACCAATTGTTGGACAACTAAGAGGGGGGGTGAATCAGTTGTTACTGTGCTTCAACAATTATACCCATTTTAAACTCTTCATAGAACACTCAATGATGATCACAATGATGTAGGGAAGTAAGCAATAGAATATTAAACATCAATCACACACATAAAATACACAGAAACATATATTTCCCGAGGAAACCCATAAAGGGAAAAACCTCTTCTTCTTGATATGATAAGTAATCTTTATTTTCTTTACATTATCATTCTTATGAGCACTGACTCATTGTGAAGCTACCACCTCTATTTTGCAAGCTCCAACTTTCTGAGAGCACCAACTCTCTGAATTCTCTAGCACCCATTAGAAGGAAGCACCAACTCCCTAAGTGATCCAGCACCAACTTCCAGTCACACAGGCACTGACCTGTATAATAGAGAACAATAGTTCTCCCTTGCACCACCCTGCCACCCTGGTTTTTTTGGCTGCAACCAGATGGAAGCTACAACTCCTTGTGTTCAAGCACCCACTTGAACATCTGAGGACAACAATCCTCCCTAGCACCTTGTTGGCACAGGGGCAGACCCAGGGTTCGGCTCAAAGAGTGCACCAACAAGCCCTAGCTACTGGCCCTTTCGGAAACACCTGCGAGGAAGATGTAGTCTTACCCGAAGCAACTATGAGGGGGTTGCAGGACAAAGATGTCTACAACCAAGGGGAATATCAAGTGGATCGGTTATCAGAATAATACATCATGCATATATCACTTATCAACCTAGATCTACTCCGCACAACTATATATATGATCTAACAAAACAATGCAATAACAGTATATCAATGACTAAGAACAAAGTATCAATCACAAACATGACACCAGATATGCATGGTTCACTCTCTCTCTAGGGCTACGTCCATAGAAATATGCTTATGATATATTAAGTTAAAGCATACAGTTCTTGTCTGTGCTTTCATCTATCAGATCTTCTTTCTTCTTCTCTCTTTCTCTCCCTTTCCTGTGCACCCAGCTTCAGGACTTGACCTTCACACCCAACTGAAGATATTACAATACCAGAAGGCTCTCAAACTTATCACTTCTCTCTCACAATACAATAATTGCTCATGCAACTAGATCGAAAACAATATCATACCAACCCAAACCAGGTCTTTTAGACCTTTATTTATATATTACAATAGCTCATTGACAGCCTTAGGTCGAAACCTAGGTGTCAAAACCCTAGATACCAAAACCCTAGGTGTTTAAAACCCTAGGTCAACTTGACCCGCATTTTCTGGGCTTTGCTAGCCTATCCTTCCTTCCTTATCACGCGGTGCTCCAAATCATCCAATGGTGGATTTTTTCACTTGCTGAGTTGTCCACTATTTTTCTTCCTTGCTGATCTGTCATCCTAGATCTCCTCGTTCAATGGTTTTCTTTTCCTTACTTCGCTCCGTCTTTTCTTCTCTTTTGCTCACTTCGACCCAGTAACGGTCATTGTGTCTTCCGCGAAGTTCACATTTTTCCTTTTCTTCCTTGATCTTTGCTTCCTTCCATAACCAAGGGCCAAAAAGCCCCCAACACTCACCTATGACTCGTCCCGAGGCACTTCAAATCTAATCCTTCTGTTTTACATCGACTTCGGACTGCATAGTGCAACCTTTGCTTTATGCTTTATGCCTCCTCTCCATCCTTGTGCAAACTGTCTTTTCCGTGTCTGGTACCAGTTTCAACTGCACCTAGTACCTAGACCCTTTTCTTCATGCTTTTATTGAGAGTTGCAAGGCAGCTGGTTGTCATAGTACAACTTTAGTCGACTCCCATTCACCAAACCTTCCTTCCATTTGCTAGGCAAAGTCTTCAATTGCGCAACTCCTCCCTCTGTAACATAGGCGATCTCATATGGCCCGAGCCAATGCATTCTGAACTTTCCAGGATGTTTTAGGAACTTACTGTCATACACCAACACCAAATCACCTTGCTTGAATGACTTCTTCTTGATGTGCCTATCATGATAGGCCTTCTCTCCTTCCTTCTGAACCTGCTGATGGAACCCTGCGATAAATATGTCTTCTTATAGTTCGACCAATTGTGCGAGCCTCTCTTGCACAACGCCAATGTCATCTATGTTTGTGAAGGTAACAATTCTTAATCTTGGCACCAATTATTCCATTGGGACAACAACTTCGAGACCATAAACCAACTTAAAAGGAGTCTGCATTGTTAATTTCTTGCAAGTGGTTCTATAGGCCCATAGTACTGCGGGTACTCTTAAGTCCTAGTCATACCTGTTCACATTGCAAACCTTCATCAACACTGTCTCTAATATCTTGTTGAATGCTTCAACTATCCCATTTGCTTGTGGATGGTAAGGTGTTCTCTTCTGATGGTGGACTGCAAATTCCTCAGTCAGGACTTCAACTGTCTTATTGATGAAATGTGTGCCTTGATCACTGATAAGGATCTTGGGGCATAAATTTCACCAAATATGAAGCACACAACTGTATTTTCACTACAGTCCTTAACTACTTTGTCTTCGGCCCATATGGTCAAGTATTCTGTTGCAGTGATGATGTACCTTGCTCCTGTGCGCTTTCCTGGTGGGTTTATAGGTCCCACGAAGTCAATGGACTATTTTCAAAGGCTTGTATGGTCATATGTGGTGCTAATGGAATTTCATCTCTTTTGGATGGTTTCCCAACTATTTGGCATACATCGCAGTCTCTGGAATAATCTTTAGCATCTCTGTGTAAGGTAGGCCACCAAAGGCCAACTCTCAGAACCTTTTGCGCAGTCACTTTTCCTGCGTAATGTCCTTCTGCGATGCCTTCATAATATTTTGTGAGGATCAATGGTTGCTCCGCCTCCATAACACACCTCCTTAATATCTCATCAGGTCCCATCTTGTATAGCTGTCCAACTATAAGTGAAAAGTCTGCAGCGCGCACCACTAGCTATTTCTTCTGGGGAATTGTATACTCACTAGGGTCCATTCCTGTTAAAGGAATTGGACTATGTCTGTGAAGTGGTCATCAATATTTCTAATGGCTAGCGGTTGTGCATCCAACAGTGTATCCTCCAAACTGGTTGGCTCTTCGCCATGTTCCAACCTTGACAAGTGGTCAGGACCTTTGTTCATTCTTCATGGCTTAACCACAACTTCAAAATCATATTCCTGAAATAGTAGAAGCCATCTGCATATTCTTCCCCCCAACACTATTTTTTGGACTAGGTACTTCAACGCGGAGTGATCAGTAAACATTTTAAAGTGTCCTCCCAACAAGTAGTGGCGAAATTTCTGCAGCGCATACACCATGGCTAATCCTTCTCTCTCTGTAGTGGTGTAATTAATTTCAGCTATAGATAGATTCCTACTAGAAAAAGCTAACGGATGGTCGATATCCCCTTCTCCAGGTTGTGCTAAAACTGCTCCTAAGGCAATAGAAGACGCACCGACATGCACATGAAACTCCTTACTCCAATCTGGAAAAACCAAAATAGGCGCAGTAACCATCTTTTGTTTCAGTGTGTTGAAGCTCTGCTGGCATTCTTCCATCCAACTAAACTGACAGTCTTTCTTCAAAATCTTCTCCATAGGTGCTATAATCTGGGCATACCCTTTGATGAATTTCCTATAATATCCAATATGTCCTAGCGCAGTGCGCAGTTGTTTGACTGAAGTGGGAGGTGGCAGATCAATGATAATGGAAATTTTAGATGGATCAACCAGCAATCCCTGCTTGCATACAATATGACCTAACAGTACTTCAAATGGTGAAAAGAAGATGCACTTCTTCAGATTCAAAGAAATTTGAAACTGCTTGCATTTGTCCAACATTAGCCTTAGACATTCAATATGATTTTTCAGCAAACTAAAAACAGTCCAATCATCAAAATATGCTTCTAGAAATTTATGCAAAAACTCCTTGAATGCTTCAACCACCACCCTGGAAAAGATGGCTGGGGCATTCTTCAATCCAAATGGCATCACTATATACTGGTAGGATCCCCATTCTGTGGCAAATGTGGTCTTATGGTGATCCTCCTTGGCAATCCGGATCTGATGGTATCCTGAAAATCCATATGTAAAAGAATACACCTCCAAGCCTCCCACGTTATCTAACACTCATCGGTGAATGGTGTAGGGAAAGGGTCATGCAAACAAGCATCATTCAAATTCCTGTGATCTACGCAGATCCTAATCTCGCCTATTTTCTTGTCTTGCACCACCATAGGGCTGATCCACTTCGACAGGTTCTATAATCCCTGCTTCTAGCATTATGTCGAGCTCAACCTTCACTTTTTCCTTATATTTCGGGTTCAATCTGTAGGGTCTATGTTTGACTGGTTTTGCATCTAGTTTCAAAGGGATCCTCATCTCTCCCATAGGTCCTTTGATACCCTTCATATCAGTGAACTTGGTCAGAAACAAGTCCTGATATTCGTGCAACAACTCTGTAATCTTGTCAATGTTAGAGGCATCCCAATAATCTCCGACATTGGCAAGATTCAGTGTCTCCTCTGTCCCAATATTGAATTTTTTAATCTTTATTGGTTTTCCAATAAATGGTAGTTCAACTCATGGTCCTTCCACATATCTTTGGCCTTCTGTTTTTGCGATGTTCACCTTCCTCGGATCATCGTCTTCATCAACATTGATGTTGTAACATCTTTGCAGTTTCTAGAGAGGCACAGTCCATTCGTCCTCTTCTTGTTCCAAAGGGAGGCTAGGAATCTCCTTAAATACTTTCTATCTCATCATCTATAATGCTTGATCTACTGAAGGGTATTGAATTTCAAATAAAAAGGTGGTTGCAAAATTCTGAGTCATACCTTCCCAATCTGCAGTGATGAGGCACAACTCCGCTTGAAGGTACCAATTGATAGGGGTAGTGTCCAGCGTGTTAATGAATTTGTGCACCCATTGTTCTCAAGGAATGTCGCTCCAAGATTTTTCGCAGCTTCGCACATGGTCCTTTGGGCAACTTTAGCTTGTGTATCGAACTTCGCAGCCCTCTACTTGTGCCAAGAACCGTGCGGTCATCAAAGTACGACATTGTATCCAGTCCGTGATATTTCTTTTGTGTGTCCCACACCATCTTGCTAGTGTTCATTTCAAGGCCTCATTCATTGCCAATAATCTCTGTTGTGTTGGTACGCTTGCTTCAAAGTATGATAGGAAGGCTTCTAAAGGATTCAAACCATCAAATGTGGGTAAGTTACTCATTATTGTGCCGATCCAACGAACTTCTCTGGTTAATATAGCACATCTCCTGGTAGATACTTCATACATATGGTTCTTCCAGTTCTCCAATGCTTCCTCTGAGTCTGATGAGCATGCACTGTTGCTTCACCAGCTTAGGTTCCCGTTCGCCGTAGGATTAATGTAATCCTGTTGTCTGGCTGCTAGTTTTTATATTTTTTCCAGTTCGTATGTGTGGTCTTACTCTTTGATGGGTTTTATGTATTGCTGACCTTCATCTCGATCTAAAGGTGTGATGACCCTAAGGCCATATTTTTCAAATGTCATACATATTTTCTTTAGATCAACCACAGTGGAATTATTGAAAGCCCAATCAATTCCTAACAGCGCAGGGTAAGGACAACTATCATCAACTATCTCAATTACTTAAAAATATGCAAACGTTCTTACTTCGTCGATGTCCACAGGGACATGCTCCAATCGTCCAAATGGGCTTATAGCTTGCTGGTTAGCCATACTAAGCCTGATAGGGGAATATATCAACTTCGATTTTCCCATCAATGCCCATGTTTTCTTCATCATGACATTGACCTCTGACCCTACGTCGAGGACCACATAGTCTCTGTCATACTCTCCTATTTGAGAATTCAAGTGTAATTCTTTATTTATCCTTCTCCTTCTTGCAATTTGGTGTACTGCCCTATCCAGTAAGGGGTATATATTTCCTAGCTCATATTGTCTGAATAACTTCTGTAGCTCTTATACAACATTTTCATCCTGAATCAACTTAATACAAGTGTATAAAAATTCCATGAGCTTGCTTACCTCTTTTCCTTCTTTCGGTGAAGAAGAATGATCAAATGCCCGACGCATTCCATATTCTCTTACTTTTGGTCGTGTCTTTTTTGAAGAACCTTGGTCTACTTTGAACTCTTTTCTTTCCTCCTCGAATATTTGTCTTTCTTTCTTTGCATCGAAAGATTGGGTCTTCTCTACAACTTTCCTGATTCCTGAGTCTTCTGTAGTATTTCCTTGGGTCAGTCTATCCTCTCCTATAACAACACCTCCTTGAGTGATAAAAATGACTCTAGGGTCTGCTATGTGAGGTTCAACATATATCAATTGCACTTGTGGGTTTTGCTGGGGTCCTCGTCTTTCCTGAAGCTTATCTAGCAATACTGGAAAGTCCTTGATAACATGCTCGAAAGAGTTGCAATACTGCAAGTGGTACAAGGGTTCTAATAGTCCCTTGCCAAGTGTCTTGGATGTGCACAGTTATAACATATTATTTGTCCTTGAACTTGGCCCATACCTCCTCCTCGTCCTCGTCCTTTGAATCCACTGCGAGGGTTGAAGTTTTGTCTACCTAGAGAGTTATACTGCATAGTGTTTCCTTCTTGTTGTACTTAGCCTTGAATTTTGTATATGCCTATTGATATTTTGTGCATGAGGTCATAATCTCTACAATCCCTATCATCATTCCCTACTGACTTACATAAGGTGCAATACAAATTTGTGGGTGTCTAAACATATTTCTGCATGTAATATCACTCACCAGGGCAATGTCGGTTTCTGCATACTTCGCACCAGGGTAATGTGACTTGCTTCAAAGGGATTGGGGCTCTCGAGGCCAAGTATTCATGAAACAAGGGACAATGCTCCTTGTCATGGCCTTCTGATTTGCATCTGACACACCAGATGTCTTCTCTTTTGTCTTTTCCCTTGTCTTTCTTCATATCTTTGACCTATAGAGACAAACTAGTTAGCTGACTCAAGATTCGGCTCAAGATTTGACTCATACCCGAGATGGATTCTCCCATAGGGGATGATTCAAGCTTCATGGAGATCTCTAGCGCCTCATCTTGCGAAGCAATCTTTTGCTGCATCATAGGAACTCTTATGTGTGGTAAAGGGGCAACAATGAACCATTCCTTGTTCTGCTCATCTGGGATCTGAAAAGTCAATCGACCCGTTAATGTCTTGAATCTCTGATCCAACTCCCAAATGGGTTCGGCTACCTTTTGCTTGATCTCTTTCAACTCTGTAATACATTGTGATTCCGATTTAGGTTTCTTAAACTTTGCGATCAATGCATTCTTTATCTCATTCAGTGGCTTAGGCTACGCGAGTCCTTGGACAAGTTTCATGTACCAACTCAACATGCGATCCCTTAGAGTGGTACTGAACTGAGTTATTTTGATAGCTTCATCGGTGATATTCTTAATATTCCAAACAACTTCACATAGGAACCAATGTTGATCAGGATCTTTAGATCCATCTCCCCTAAAGATAGGGAGCCTCATCTCATCTGCCATAGAACTTCCTAGGGTTCCTGACTGAGTATGTGGTGGACTACTAGTGACAGTGCTATGAATGCTTTGGTGACTCTGATTACTTTGATTGCTTAATGTTGTTGAAACAACAGGAAGGATAATAGTACTTACTTCAATAGTCTATGCAATTCCTGAGGTTTTTGGCTCGTCCTGACGAAGTTCTTCAACTTTTCCTTCCTCTGCCCCGATGAGTTCTGAATGCTCTTCGTCTGTCAGATTTGCCTCTTCTCCACTGTAGAAACCATCATCCCCATAGTTCTTCTTGAACAGGTTTGCAAGATGGGCTTCTCTGAACACCCTCCCACTGCGTGTATGTCCAGCTTCTGTGTCACTGTCACTGTCCGAATTCTTGAACATTAGCCTCTTCAAATCCAACCAATCTACCGTATCTTAAAGACATTCTTTTCATGCAATATCATCTTGATTCTCAACTTCAGAAAATGTAAAAATATCCCTCTGGGTCCCTTGAAGAAATATCTCTCGGCTTGGCTATACGATTCTACTCTGTCAACAACAAAATCGGTGATGTACCCTCCAACGGTGCTATCAAACCAGTGATCTACTCTCTTGACCTTCTGGATCAGCGCCAATGTCCAAACCACAGGAGGTCTAGATCTGATCTCGAACTGGGTTTATGCTAACCTAGCTAACCACTCATATAGCTCCTAATGGATTCCTCCAAAGAAATTCTTGTGTATATCGGTGAAGATATATCTTCCTAACCAATCCTCTGTACTCATATTAGGGTTCTTGTTTTGGGCTTCAGTGAAGTCCTTCTCTTGATCCTCTATCCACTTCTGAATCTCTGTCTTTGATGGAAACCACCTTGACATTCCCTCAAGAAGATTCTTTTCCTAGCAACAGAACCATTTGTTGGCACAGGGGTAGACCTAGGGTTCATCTCCAAGAGCGCACCAATAGGCCTTAGCTACTGGCCCTTTTGGAAACACCTGCAAGGTAGATGCAGTCTCACCCGAAGAAACTATGAGGGGGTTGCAGGACAAAGATGTCTACAACCAAGGGGAATATCAAGTGGATCGGTTATCAGAACAATACAACATGCATATATCACTTATCAACCTAGATCTACTTTGCACAATTATAGATATGATCTAACACAACAATGAAATAACAATATATCAATGACAAAGAATAAAGTATCAATCACACACATGACACAAGATATACGTGGTTCACCCTCTCTCTAGGGCTACGTCCACAGAACTATGCTTATGATATATTAAGATAAAACATACAGTTCTTGTCTGCGCTCTCAACTAGCAGATCTTCTTTCTTATTCTCTCTTTATCTCCCTTTCCTACACACCCAGTTGCAGGACTTGACCTTCGCACCCAGCTGAAGATCTTACAATACCAGAAGGCTCTCACACTTAACACTTCTCTCTCACAATAAAATAATTGCTCATGCAACTAGATTGACAACAATATTGTACCCACCTGACCCAGGTCCTTTAGACCTTTATTTATACATTACAATAACTCACTGACAGCCTTAGGTCAAAACCTAGGTGTCAAAACCCTAGGTATCTAAAACCCTAGGTCAACTTGACCCACGTTTTCTAGGATTCGCCAGCCTATCTTTCCTTCCTTCTCGTGCAATGCTCCAAAGCATCCAATGGTGCCTTTTTCCACTTGGTGAGTTGTCCACGATCCTTCTCCCTTGTTGATCTGTCATCCTTGATCTCCTTGTTCAACGATTTGCTTTCCTTACTTCGCTCCATTTTTTCTTGTCTTTTTCTCACTTCAACCCAGTAACAATCATTGTGTCTTCTGTGAAGTTCGCATTTTTCCTTTTCTTCCTTCCATAAACAAGGGCCAACAAACCTCCCTACCACCCTGATTATAAATATTTTCTACTAAAAATTATTACAGTGATACAATGTTCATCAATGGCTTACTAGTCTCATCACTATTCTGATACACTGCTTTGCTCTGCCAGCCTCAGTATCTTCCTACTTGGATTCTTCTGAGCTTTCTGTTCTTCTGCTTTGTCTCTGCATGCGTACCTCAACTTCCTCTTCCTCTCTCATATATCCATCTCTTTTCTATGCACTACACCTCTTATGTGCATTTCGGTTGCTGTCCACAACATGCTTTTTCTCGTGTGAAATTACTCTCAACAAAAGCCACTTCCTCCTCTTTGTTCTACGTATATTTATAATGACCAGTCCTCTGCCAGATCATACACCTAACTCTTCGTCCCCTTTGGTGATTACACTTAGTTTTTTCTTCATCCATGGTCGTTATGCCGAGACTCTTTGGCTTCTCTGGAAGCTATAGTCTTCGACTCTTTTCCATCTGTCAATCATCTCTATTCTGAGTCTTCATTCCACTGACAGATACCTTGAAACTCTTCAGATCCTCTGGCGATCACCTTGAGACTCTTCGAATTCTCTGGTAGATGAAATCAGTTGTTTTGGTAGTTACAATCAGTTCATATTTAGCAGTTACTGAGAAAACCTCCGTGCGCTCATGCCTTTGGTGCCTTTTCCCTTCCTGAGAAAAACTTCACAGCGAGCGTTATCTTTTCTGGCTAATCCCCTTCCTTTCACATGAACATCGGCAGTGACCATACACCTATCCAACATTTGTTTCATGATTTCACATTTCAGCTATTTTCTTGTGAGTCATCTTGACTTTTACAACTCCTGATATCCGAAACAGAGCCTAGCTATGCTAGCTCCTCCTTTTAATGTTCGTTGATGCGACCATAGCCCTATTCGAAAAAGTATTTCGCGATTTCAGAGATCTCCGTTGTAGAGCCTAGCGACGTGCTAGCTCCTCCCTTAACCTACATCAATGTGACCATGACCATCAACACATGCCTAAGTTCAGAAACTACGCTTGCCAGATCCACATTCCAGATCTCTCCGTGGCTCAATGGTTGAGATCTCCTTTTCGCGTTTCGCGACTTCGCATTTCCGAGATTCTGCTGCGAGTTGCCTCGATTCTCCCAAATCGTGAAATCTGAAATACTCCATATCATATTAATGGTCCATATCTTTCCCTTTGATCGACGACTGCGATCATTTCGTGACTTCGCATGTCGCGATTTCCTACAACTCTCACTTTTGACTTCTCCAGTTTGCGAGTCAGCGAAATTCCAATTTCTCGCCACGTGTCCTCTGGTTCCAATGGCTAGGATCATTTCATAGCTTTGGAGTGTTGAATGACTCCTGGGATTATCCTCCTTGCATCTCCACTGGATCTAACCATTGTTGATCCTTCGCACTCCGATCCGATGGCTGAGGTTTAATCTCCTCCTCTGCATGCTCCTCCTTTCTAGATTTTGATCTGACGACCACTGTCGCTCCTCGTCCTGAGCTTTGGATTTCTCAAACCTCTAAAAAGGCCATGACCTTTGATCCTTCTCTAAGCCTTGATTACTTGGACCTCGTCTACGTTTCTAAGAACGCTATCTCTCCTGAGCTTTTGGTAATAGTTTCCCTTGGCCCTGGTGCACACTTGCGCTATGCGTGCAACTCTGCGCTATTCCTCCAGAGCTTCTCAAGCTTGCTCTTTTGAGTCTTCGCTATTTTTATTTCCATGAACACTATGTTTGTAAACCTGCCATCATCACTATTGTTCTTGCCATCAATGAAAAGCACACTCCGCCTGTAAACATGCCAACGGTCATTATAACACATCTTCTGGTAGATATTTCATGTAATCGTTGCTTCCATTTCTCTAGTCCCATGTCAGAGTTTGAAGCACACGAACTAATTCTTCTCTAACTCAACATTCCATATGCAGTGGGGTTAATATAATCTTCTGCACATGCGGTGGTTCTATGAAATTGATTCACCTTGTCTGAAATGAAGTTTTCTATCGCAGGTTCAATGTATCTTCCACCTTCTGAGGGATTTGTTGATGGCCAAAACTGACCATATTCAACATTATAAGGAGATCACCCGGTCAGGGTCCCAATTAGACCCTTATCTGTTGAAATGGTGATTCTGACCGGTTCTATGGGTCTCCAGTTACCCTTGTCCTAAGACTACCCTAAGATCAACCTAATCTAAGTTAATCTATGTATGTACAATTGTCTATGTACAAGATCTTCTATCTATTAATGTATATTGACAGTTGTTGTTATCAACAAATAGAAAAGAAGGAATTAACTTCTTGTAGATACTCGAAGAAGGAAATCCTTTACGTTGGTTGAAATAAGAGCTCAGCTAAGACGCATTGGATTTTTGCTCCTACGAAAGGAGAATTTAAAGAAAACATGAACGAAATTCAAATGTAGATGCAAAACTAGTATATGATGCAAGTACATAAAATAAAAACCTATATTGACTAAGAGAAGGACACCCTTACTCTTAATCAAGAGAAAGGAATCTAATAAAAAGGGGAAAAGACTGTGATTGGATCTAGAAGAAAAATATATTTGTAAATCATCAAAGTAGTTTGATATCCTACAAGTTGTTCAATCAAATATGAAATAAAATGATTTCAACAAATATTTGTTGAAATATCTCATACATATGTCCAGTTCCAATCGTGCAAAAAGGATTCACTAATTTTTTTTATATTAAACTGGGAAATAGATCCTTTCGCTCAATACAAAATGAACCAAGACAGATGTGTTATAAACCAATAAATAGTTATTCAGGCATTGCACATAAATATCTATGAATCCATTGTCCAATTCTGATTAAACCTTATTTATCCCTGCAAAGTTAGCTTTAGACAGAGAAATCATTAGCATAAAATAAACAAGACAACTTAAATTGATCATTAAAACACTAATGGGCATAAAATTGTAATCAGATTGAACAAAACATTAAAAAGAAACAACAATTAATTTATAATTCTGATGCAATAGTGCAAAGAAAAGAAATCCATCATTATTAACT
>ML788211.1:477394-507809 GCA_009831015.1 Picea engelmannii | reverse complement strand
CTTATTTCCTTATTGAATAGAAAACCAGTTTTACTGTATCTCTATTATTCTGTGTTAAGCATATTTTAATAATTTGTATTCATTTCATTCTTCTCATAAAATCCGGATCAGTGGTATCAGAGCGGTCTGCTCCTTGTCGTTTTAATGCATGTCCCCAACGAGGTCAGGATACAAAGAATTGGGTCTCGAGCTTGTTTCTCTTGAGGATAAAATCTCTCTCACACCCAAGCGACCTCTCATGGAGGGAGAAAAGAAAGATGATGGGATAGGAGATCCTTTCAAATGTTGCTTGAGAAATCCCTCATGCAACAGAGGAACGAGATGATGGATAGTTTCGCGCAAATCCTTCGGCGACTACCAACATGCCACACATCTTCCTTCAGCGGAGGCGCCGCCCCCTTCAAGGTAAAAATCAACTTATATATTCCTATATTTCAAGGTAAGATAGACGCAGATGCGGTAGAAAAGTGGTTGAATCTACTAGAAGGGTATTTTTCTGTCCATAACTTTTCGAATAGAGAAAATATTACTTTTTCACTCCTCAAAGCCGTTCCCCATGTCAAAAATTGGTGGGAAACATTCTGTGAGCAAAAGGAAATAGAGGAACCCTCATTATTTATAGCTGTGACCACCTGGGAATCCTTCAGGGATGCTATTAAGGAACAATACTAACCTATAAGAAGTTATGACGACTTGTATACCAAATGGACCACCTTACGGCAAGAAAGAGACCAAGCAGTGCCAGAGTTCACAAATATCTTCCATACCTTGCACACCAAGATGGGTATCAAAGATTCAGAGCGACATATGGTGCTTAAGTATTGCAATGCTCTGCATAGATACATCCATACCAAAATGGAATTTCTGGACATTTCATCCTTGGGCGCGGCCTACCGATATGCTGTCAAAATCAAGCAGAAGCTCAAACAAAAGACATGAAAATTTGGGCCTGGGAACACCTCACAACAAAATCTAGGAAGGGGCAACCCCAACCCATAGAACAAAGGACAGAGAAAATATGGACAATATCAGGACAACCAGTCCAAGCCGCAAGCAAAGAATGACACCGAAAAGACAAAGAAAGATATTGAGAAGTGGTGCGACTTCCACAAGAGCCCTTGGAATAACACTGCTAACTGCCGCTCAAAGCAGTCGCTGGTGGACGAAATGAAAGCCTCTGAATCAGATTCGGGTTCTGACTCTGAATCAGAACTAGAAAGGGGAAGATAGATCATTGACGCGAAACCCAGTGCCACCATTGCTACCACCAAGATCCAACCTGGTGAACCAGATGAGCGAGAAGAAGGCAAACACCTCTTCCATTCACAGATGTGGGTAAAAGGAACCCCGCTGCACTTCACAGTTGATAGCGGTAGCCAGAAGAACCTCATCTCAGCAGAGGTCATCAAGCCTTTATCCCTGTCGATAATTCCACACCCACAACCCTACACCATTGGATGGCTCCGCCAAAGAAGCGATCTATGTGTTAGGCAACAGTGTCGACTGTCGTACGGTATCAAGCCCTTCAAAGACGAGGTATTGTGTGATGTTTCTCCTCTTGAAGTTTGTAATGTTCTTTTGGGCCAACCTTATTTATGGAAACATCATGTTGTATATGAGTCTAGGCCTCATAGTTTTATTATTACTTTGAATAGGATACCCAAGGCAGTCCCTCCTAGTGCTATTTCCTTGATCTCTTCCAAGCAATGCAGGAAGGTCATCTCTCAGACTAGGAAATTTGTCTTCTTCTTGATTCGCTCTCCGAGTGAGTGAAAGATCGTAGCCACATCCAGAGCCTCCGCGGCTGATATATCCACACAACATAAGCAAGTGGATAAGGTCATGGAAGAATACTTAGATATATTCTCCTCTCCTACCGGGGTACCTCTGCACTGCCAGGTCAAGCATCCCATCGATCTGACCCCATGCGCACCGCTACCCAATGGACCAGTCTACCGCCACTCTCTGTGAGAAAATGAGGAGATCAAGAGGCAGATCCCAAAACTTCTCCACAAGGGGCACATACATCCTAGCTCATCACCTTGTGGGAGCCCAATCATGCTGGTGCAGAAGAAAGACATGACCTCATGACTCTGCATTGATTACCGGGCCCTGAATAAACTTACAGTCTGAAATCGATACCCGATTCCCCGAATCAATGACCTCCTTGATCATCTCACGAGGTCCAAATATTTCAATAAGATTGATATGAAGTCTGGCTACCACCAGGTCCCAATAGAACAAACAGATGTATGGAAGACCGCGTTCAAGTCAAAAGAAGGTCTTTTTGAATGGCTGGTCATGCCCTTTGGTTTGAAAAATTCTCCAACAACTTTTATGAGGATGATGGATAATATCCTATGAAATTTCACCAATAATTTTGTAGTGGTGTATTTGGATGACATCCTCATCTACAATAAGACTTGGGCAGAACACTTGCAACATATTTAGTAGGTTTGGCACACCCTGTGACAACACAAACTATATGCAAACTTGGAAAAATGCTCCTTCGACATGGACAGGGTCCATCACTTAGGCTACATCATTGATCGACATGGTGTGCATGTGGATCCAACCAAGATCTAGGTCATCTGTGACTGGCCAACCCCAACCACACTCACTGAACTTCAGAGCTTCTTGGGCCTCTCCAATTTCTATCGCAAGTTCGTGTTGGGATTCTCTCATATCGCATGGGCCTTCATCCAAGTAACCAGGGGTGGTGATAAGGAAAAATTTGTGTGGGGCCTGTCCCAATAATAAGCCTTCGATGAATTGAATAAGTGTTTGTGTTCATCCCCAGTACTTTCATTACCAAACTTGCAACATCCCTTTGAGATCGAGACAGATGCTTTAGACTATGATGTGGGTGTCGTTCTCACTCAACACGACCACCCCGTGGCATATCATAGTGAGACACTATCAAATGTTGTTTGTAAGTACCCTAATTACGACAAAGAAATGTACTCCATTGTGCAAGCTTTTTTCCAGTGGATACATTATATTCTTGGGAAGGAGACAATCATCCACACTGATCACAAGCCACTACAGTTCATGCAGAGCCAAGGAAAATTGTAGAATGACTGCCATTAGAAGTGGTTCACATACTTACAACAGTTCCACCTCAACATAAAGTATAAAACATGAAGTACTGACTGAGTTGCTGATTGCGTCAGCTGACCTCCAGTCATGGCACTCACCATAGTGCTAGACTCTTGTATCCATGAGACCTCCGGATGGCCCCACCTCTACGAGACATACCCTGACTTCTCCACCACCTACCAAATTTTGGGTGCCAACTCAGTGGTCGCTAATTTTCATCTTCAAAATGGGTTGTTGTGTCGTCTAGGCCATCTTTGTATTCTCTAAGTTTCACTACATTCAATTGGCATGACACTTTGGTGTCAAAAAGACAGTTGCATTGCAACAAAAACATTTCTACTGGCCGAAACTTCGACAGGATGTTGACAAATATATCAGGTCTTGCACTGCCTGCGTTATTGCCAAACTGACCACTAAGAAACAGGGCCTGTACACCTCTCTTCCTACTCCCGACAGGCCCTGGGAATCCATCTCAATGGACTACATGTCGGGCCTCCCATCCACCAAGAGGGGAAATGACTTTTTTTGTGGTTGTTGATCACTTTTCCAAAATGGCAGTTCTAGCCTCCTGCAAGAAGAACATCACAACATAAGCCATTGCCAAGCTCTTTTTTGAACGAGTATGGGTACATTTTGGGATCCCACAAACCATTATCTCAAGCTATGACAGTCGATTCCTCAACACATTCTAGTTGAGCCTCTGGTCACTGCTGGATACCAAGCTCATCAAATCCACTGCCTTTCACCCCCAGACAGATGGCCAAACTGAGGTCGTCAATCAGATGATCATACATATCCTATGCATGTAAAATTCAAAACACCCCCGCACATAGGATGAGAGTCTTCCCTATGTCCAACATAGCTACAACCGAGCCCTGCATATCTCAACTGGCCACAAGCCCTTTTAGGTGGGGTTGGGATTCCAACCATTGGGCCCCATGGATGTTGCACTTCCCTTAGTGACCACCTTAGTCGACTCCTCCCCTGCTCCACCAGAAGCTGACAAAGGCACTCAGGTCATTGAGCGGATCCAACACATCTTCCAACAGGTTCAGGATATTCTTAAGAAGTCTAATGCCAAGTACAAGTAGCGCCATGATCAACATCGAGTGCCACATAAGTTTCAGGTGGGAGACAAAGTTTGGTTGCACTTGCAAAAAGAACGCCTTACAGGGCCCCATCGAAAGCTTCACCCACTCCATTATGGGTCGTGCACCATCAGGCTATGGGTGACAATGATTTTGAGCTCAACATCCCCCCTTTCCTTGGCCTGTACCTAGTCTTCAACGTGGCTCTCCTTCGACCATATTTCCCACCATTATTGGACACCTCCGAGATAACAGAGCAGTTGACACAAACAAATCTCAACCCTGACTGCATGAAACAAGCATCCAATGATCATATTATGGACACACATATCAAGGGCACTCGACAACAAAGGTTCCAACTTTATCGAGTTGTCAAAGAAGGGCAACTTCTGCACCAAGGCAAGTGGCTCACCTGGGGCCAAATTCAACAAAAAATTCCTCATCTAATGGGGGAACTCAGCGCAATGAATACCATTGCTTCCTAAGGAGGGAGGTTTGATCCATGTATATATCGGTGGCCACCCACCTTGTCCAACTGACTCAAAACAATTTTTTGGCAATTTTGGCAATTTACTATTTTTAGCAGTTTTTAACTTCTGGGGCCATTTTGAGGGACTAAATGAAGGTTTTTAGGGATCAAGCTTCTTAATGATAACCAAAGTCTCTCATCGAGTCCCCAAAATGAATCTCCTCTATGATACCTTTCCAATGGGCTATTGTGCGCCTAAAATGGAGATCGTATGCAAAAGTTACGACCCCAGGAAGTTGATGTACTAACTTACCCAAACGGGGCCCACATGAATTTTGGTGCTTCATCTCCTAGTGTTAGGTTTTTGGATGTCTAGGGTTTTTTACATTCTTGTTTATTGTAAAAAGGCCTTCAAAGCCTCATTGTAATCATGTTTTTGCGAATGAGCGCAACCGTCACATCTCTTCTCAGAGATAAGCCGCCACCATTCTAGCAAGTTTGTTTTCCACTGCATTTTACAGTTTCAACTTATTTCCTTATTGAATAGAAAACCAGTTTTAATGTATCTCTGTTATTTTGTGTTAAGCATCTTTTAATAATCTGTATTCATTTCGTTCTGCTCATAAAATCCAGATCAAGCTTACATTAAACCTTTCATTTATAATATGAACAAAACCATAAAATTAGAAATCCAAACTATCATCAATCGTGAAGGCTTAGAGCTTGACCCATTCAGAAGAAAACTAAGTATTTACAAGCCAAGAAAATTGTGTAACCAACATTAAACACTCAATTTGCAAATTAAACATGACCACAAAGTCAAAATCTAGCATGTAATGAAGTATGAGAGTTTACAACTTATCCCTGTGACTGAAACAATAGTCCAAATCATATAGAAAACACTATCATCATCATAACACAACATGAAATTGGAATTATTTCGAATTCAAAAGATTGAATGTTTAGAGAATTGAAACAAGAGATCAAAACATGTAAAAAAATTTCACTACCAAACCTTGATACTCACAAAATATCATTATAAATAACATATTTACATAGTAAAAAAATCAATCACTTCAAAAGAAACTCTCAAAAAATTAAGGGGCCCAAATTTTCTTATTACTCGTTAAACACAAATTTGGGAGGTTGTTGTATGCCACAACAAATGACGACACATGGGGAAGAATAAGTTATCTATGGTTTAGCTGATAGGACTAAATTTACCAAAGATCTAAATGAAATATTTCCACAATTTTTTACACACGACACCATTCCCAAGGGTCCAACATCAATCAGAAACAACACAAAGTAAGATTTTAAAGGTGAAGGTTTTGAATACCTAATTCCAAAACAGTGAATCCAAATATGGGAAAATTTATTAACTTTAAATTACATCTCTACTTTTGGAAGACAAAAATAGCTAAGAGATAATTAAAGATTATTATGCATCTGTTTAAAAATTACCTCTTTACCTGACATTGCTTCGCTGCCAGTAGGCCTGTTCAGTACCCCGACGAAGTTGTCTTGGTACCATGTGTGCATTTACCCACTGCCAGTGAGCCTGTTCAATACCCTGACGAGTTTACACACATTTCCCACACAAATGTGATTTCAACTCTCTAATGACACATTTTTGATTAATTTATTTGGAAAATTGCTTTTAGCAATTAGGTGAAGAGAGAAGGGTGGTACAAGAGACTTTTTACTTGAAATATTAGATGCGATACTAGTTGAGTTTGACATCACTAGTTTCTCTTTATCTACCAAAGTAGAGGCTTTAATTGTGGAGGGGATGGGAGGGATTCAAAGTAAAGAATGCCAACAATTCTTTCCTTTTTTTTAAAAGATAAGCTTATAATACTTGAGTCATGACTTAATGTTCCCCATGGAAAACAACAAGAAAAGTGAAAACTTGATATAGATGGCCTTAAGGTAAATTAAAAGGATAGAGTAAAAGAATTCCCCATGTACACCAACTGGTGTTGTGTAAGAATAATTCCCCCATATCATATATCCAATAAAAAACAAAACAATCAAAAACAAAAAACTTCAATCATTGCAAATGAAAAAGAAAAGGCAAATCCAAAGAAAAACCAAGTTTGAAAATAAACTTCAGCAATACAACTTATGAACGTATATCTCAACAAAAGAGTGAAAATAAGAAAAGCTTGTTTGTCTGTGTTAAGTTGGAATATTAACAAATTATGTCTTACAAAGTTGAAGTTGATTGGCCTTTTTATTCAAACCAAAAGAATTCAAAAATCTCATCTACAACAATGATTAAAATAATGAAATTAAATAAGATTAGATGAAAGCAACATAAAGTTTGAGAGAATCCCTGATTTAGCTTATTTTCAATTCGATCTGCATCATTGCTGCTTTGTCTAACTTCAGAAACAAGTGGAACAAAGAGAGTGCATTCCAAGTAAGCAGTGGTAATAGATTTAATGAAGACCTGTAAAACAAAGAGAGCTTAGATAAACAAACACTAAAACAAGACTGAAATTGAAATCATAAAGAAAAAGTAAAAAATGAACATAGGCATATGAGACTTACAATGAAGATGTAACCTCTTCTTATGATAAATATAAAAGCATGAAAAAGTTGCAGATTTAATTAAGTTCATACACCTAAGATCATTATTTTATTGAATCTGAACTTAAAAAGAAATACAACTATGCTAAAACTAATCCAATTCCTACTCTAACTTTATGAGGGAAATATGACTACGCATAGTCAAATTTCCAATGAAGCCATACAAGTTATTTAATACCTGCAAACATATGTACAAGATGAATTAGTAACCGAAACTTAATGAATAATAGACAATTGGAATATTTTTTTTTTATGTACATTTACTTCTAATAGAAGAAAATTTTCAACAAGGAATTTCTTTTGAAATGTATTTTCCAACCAAGATTCAATTTGATCATGAAAATGATTTTGGAATTGTTTGAATTGAATCATGATTGGAAAAGTATTTTGCTGACGCTATTGAGAAAAATTAGTATTATCAACAATATGAAAATAATTTAGATTACTATTTACATGAATATTAACAAAAACTAAGGACTTATTCGCATGAGTTTCCTTTTCACAAGTATAAACTCCTATAGTGTAATCAATATTAGAACTGGCATCTACTTGTGTTAAAAATTCAATATTATGAAAAGAAGTAGAAACTTGAGTTATATCATAAGAATCAAATACATACATGGAATTAATTTCTTTAAAATTGAAATCATTATGTGAAGACTCAAGATGAGAATCAATTGAAATATGACCCGTAAAAGGATATCCTACATCTTGGAAATTGGATTGATCATGAGAATTGACAATACAAGGACCTGGCATAACCATCACCTGGGGGTGAAGTGCCTTACTATCCCCAACCTCTAGATCACTATCATAAATGATTTCACATTCACTACCTTGACTATTTTCCTTTAGATCAGAACCAGAAACATAAGATGATGAAAAAGTATGAAAATTATCGGAAAAATGATCATTAAATGACTCATTACTCTGATAATCATGATTAAAATATGCAAAATATGTTTTCTTATGACAATTCTTTTGTTTTGTAAAATTTCATTTAAATGAAGAGGAAGTCTTAAATGATTATCAAACAAATTTCTATCAACAAAAATACCAGGGTATAATGAAAAATGACTATTGGAACATATAAAACTAAATGTATATCTATTCTCGGAATGATCATTATCGTTAAGAACTTGTTCTTGAGTTTCTAATATCATTTCTCCATCATTTTCTTCAGCAGAAATATCACTTTTAGGTAATGGATTAATTTGGTTGGCTAAAGCTTTCCTTTCTTGAAAATGATTATCAAGATGTTGTGAAATGTAAGGCTGATAATAACTAATAATGATATCAGAAATACCAGTTAAATTACTCCTAATGAAACAATTGTCATCATTATGGCAACCACCAATTGTGTTGGGATTTGAAACATTTTTAGGATGAATTATGATTTCACTAGATGGGTTTGTGTTTTCTTGAAATTATTCCTTAATAATTTCTAAATTGGTTGTTATAACAAGTTCGATTATGTCATAAGAAGTAACATGTTCCTCAATAGTAGAAAATACACTAAGAAAWWTTWWTTTTTTTGGTTCATTATGATTAATACAAGGAAGTGAAAGAATGTATTTAAACCATGCTATTAATTCGAAATATGAAGGTAAATCATCAKACTTAAATTGAAGGCATATCAACTTGAATCTAAGAAGAAAATTGTCATATGACTCACCTTCAATTCTACGCAAGTTCTCAAGTTCGAGGCAAACCTRATCACAATCATATTCTTGAAATCTATGCAAGAACATTTCGAGCAAACACGTCCCAACTATTCATAGAAGCAACTGGAAATAATCTACACCAGTCTTTGGCTTGGCCTGTTAAGGTGAGAGTGAAAACCYTGCACATGACACTTTCATTAATATTAAATTTTTACAATTTAAAATAAATTTAAAGATGTGATCAAAAGCAAAAAAATTAACTCACCATTGAACTTTACCTTTGACAAGTGCATAACTACCTTTGTTAGAGTACTTGATGCTCAACCAGAAATGCAACTCCATATGGGCAGTTCAGAAGGAGCCATTAAAAATAATAATAATGTTAAAACAAACGGCTCAAACAAAAAAAATCAAATTATTATGCACACTCATCGGTGGCCCTCCTTCTAGCGCCAAAAATGTTGATGGCCAAAACCGATCGTATTCAAAATTGTAAGGAGATCACCCAGTCAGGGTCCCAATTAGACCCTTATGCATTGAAATGGTGATTCTGATTGGTTCTGTGGGTCTCTAGTTAGCCTTGTCCTAAGACTATCCTAAGATCAACCCAAGCTAAGTTAATCTATGTATGTACAATTGTCTATGTACAATATATTCTATCTACTGATGTATATTGATACTTGTTGTTATTAGCAGACATAAAAGAAGGAATTACCTTCTTGTAGAAATTTGAAGAATGCAATCCTTTACGTTGGATGAAATAAGAGCTCAACTAAGCCACACTAGATTTTTGATCCTACGCAAGGAGACTTTAAAGAAAACATGAATGAAATTCAAATACAAATGCAAAACTAGTCTATGATGCAAGTACATAAAAGAAAAACCTATATTGACTAACATAAGGATACCCTTACTCTTAATCAAGAGAAAGGAATCTAATAAAAATGAGAAAAGACGGTGACTGGATCTAGAATAAAAATATATTTGTGAATCATCAAAGTAATTTGATAACCTACAAGTTGTTTAATCAGCTATGAAATAAAATGATTTCAACAAATAGTTGTTGAAATATCTCATACATATAACCAGTTCCAATCGTGCAAAATGGATTCACTAAAAAAACTTATATTAAACTAGGAAATAGTTCATTTCTCTCAATACAAAATGAACCAAGACAAATGTGTTATAAACCAAGAAATAGTTATTCAACCATTACACATAAATCTCCATGAATCCGTTGTCCAATTCCGATTAAACCTTATTTAGCACTGTAAAGTTAGCTTCAGACATAGAAATAATTAGCAGAAAATAAATAAGACAACTTAAATTGATCATTAAAACACTAATGGGCATAAATTTGTAATCAAATTGAACATAACATTAAAAAGAAACAACAATTAATTTGCAATTCTGATGCAATAGTGCAAAGAAAAGAGATCCATCATTATTAATTTCAATTCCCTATGCATATACAGTCTTTGGAAGCCTTTGAACTCCTTCCAAAAATGATTTTGTAGTAGTCCAATTACATTACTTTACAGAGCCCAAAACTTTGATCATCTATAGGGAATCCTCAGTGAATTGCAATAGTGCAATACATAAAAATCCACTGCAGAATTTCTCCCCAAGTCTCATATTCATCCTAATTTGTTCAAAATCTGAGACCGAACTTAATGACTCGTTTCTAATTTCTCCCATTGAGACTAGACATAAAAACTCTTGCAAGAGCCTAGTGTATTATGGCCACGAAACCTGTTTAAAAACTCAAATCGATCCACGTTTTTGAGCATGATATGATAATCATCATTTGCTAAAACAAATTCTAGGCCTGGGTTTCACACTTAGAGATTGGACTCATACTGGAAATACCCACAAAATTTCAGGTAAGAAACGTTGAAAAACTCAGGGATGGATAGGGATAAAATGGAAAGATACTCTTGTTAATCAGTAGAAAGAAAACCCTCATGAATGGTAAAACAAGAATACATGAAGTGAAAACTCCCAAATGACAAGTTCAATGCATGTATCTGCCCACTCTCTGCGTTAATGTGCACATTAATTCAAAATTACGACAAAGTATGGAGAGGTGTACTCGCCCAAGAGAAAGTGCAGAGGTAATTGAGATTCAAGACACCATTTGGCAAAGTCATTCATTGAAATGATAGCTAATTAAGTCGTATGGCTTAACCAAAATTCATGACACCTAGGATTTTAATAATGTGATTCACTTTTCTCATATTCATAGGTTTCATATCATTTGCAAAATATAACACGAGTTTAACAATTAATACCCAACACATTTGTTACCATGGATTTGATAAAGGTAATGTTTACTTATTTTGAATGAGAGCCAAGCAATTAAATAAGGTAATGTAAGATTGTATGATTAATAAACCATAAATAGAACTAATTATTCTCGAGGTTAATACATTTTGTAGCTTACATTAAACCTTTCATTTATAATATGAACAAACCCATAAAATTATAAATCCCAACTATTATCAATCGTGAAGGCTTAGAGCTTGACCCATTCACAAGAAAACTAAGTGTTTATAAGCCAAGGAAATTTTGTAAACAACATTAAACACTCAATTTGCAAATTAAACATAACCACAAAATCAAAATCTATCATGTAATGAACTATGAGAGTTTACAACTTATCCCCGTGACTGAAACAATAGTCCAAATCATATAGAAAACAATATCATCATCATAACACAACATGATATTGGAATTATTTCCAATTCAAAAGATTGAATGTTCAAAGAATTGAAACAAGGGATCAAAACATGTAAAAACGTTTCACTACCAAACTTGATACTCACAAAATATCATTATAAATAACATATTTACATAGTAAAAAATTCAATCACTTCAAAAGAAACTCTCAAAAAATTAAGGGGCCCAAATTTTCTTATTAATCATTAAACACAAATTTGGGAGGTTGTTGTATGCCACAACAAATGATGACACTTGGGTAAGAAGCAATTATCTCTGGTTTAGATGATAGGACTAAATTTACCAAATATCTAAATGAAAGCTTTCCACAATTTCTTACACACGACACCATTCCCAAGGGTCCAACATCAAACAGAAACAACACAAAGTAAGCTTTTAAAGATGAAGGGTTTGAATACCTAATTCCAAAATAGTGAATCCAAATATGGGAAAATTTATTAACTTTAAATTACATCTCTACTTTTGGACAACAAAAATAGCTAGAAGATAATTAAAGATTAGTATGCATCTGTTTAAAAATTACCTCTTTACTAGACATTGCTTCACTGCCAGCATGCTTGTTCAGTACCCCAACGAAGTTGTCTTGGTACCATGTGTGCATTTACCCGCTGCCAGTGAGCCTGTTCAGTACCCCGATGAGTTTACACACATTTCCCACACAAATGTGCTTTCAAATCTCTAATGACACCTTTTTGATTAATTTATTTGGAAAATTGCTTTTAGAAATTAGGTGAAGAGAGCGGGGTGGTACAAGAGACTTTTTATTTGAAAGATTATATGTGATACCAATTGAGTTTGACCTCACTAATTTCTCTTTATCTACCAAAGTAGAGGTTTTAATTGTGGAGGGGATGGGGGGATTCAAAGTAAAGAATGTCAACAATTCTTTCCTTTTTTTTTTTTTAAATATAAGCTTATAATACTTGAGACATGACTTAATGTTTCCCCATGGAAAACAATTAATGTACAAGAAAAGTGAAAAATTGATATATATGACCTTAAGGTAAATTAAAACCTATTAAAAGGATAGAGTAAAAGAATTCCCCATGTACACCAACTGGTGTTGTGTAAGAATAATTCCCCCGTATCATATATCCAATAAAAAGAAAAAACAATAAAAAAGAGAAAACTTCAATCATTGCAAATGAAAAAGAAAAGGAAAATCCAAAGAAAAACCAAGTTTGAAAATAGACTTCAACAAGACAACTTATGAATGTATATCTCAACAAAAGAGTGAAAATAAGAAAATGTTGTTTGTCCGTCTTAAGTTGGAATATTAACAAATTATGTCTTAAAAAGTTGAAGTTGATTGGCCTTTTTATTCAAACCAAAACAAATTCAAAAATCTCATCTACAACAATGATTAAAAGAATGAAGTTAAATCAGATTAGATGAAAACAACATAAAGTTTGAGAGACTCCCTGATTTATTTTATTTTCAATTCGATCTGCATCATTGCTGCTTTGTCTAACTTTAGAAACAAGTGGAAAAAAGAGAGTGAATTCCAAGTAAGCAAGGGTAATAGATTTATTGAATACCTGTAAAACAAATAGAGCTTAGATCAACAAACACTAAAACAAGACTGAAATTGAAATCATAAAGAAAAAATAAAAAATGAACATAGGCATATGAGACTTACCATGAAGATGTAACCTCTTCTTATGATAAATATAAAAGCATGAAGAAATTGCAGATTTAATTAAGTTCATATGCCTAAGATCATTATTTTATTGAATCTGAACTTAAAAAGAAATACAACTATGCTAAAATAATCCCATTCCTACTCTAACTTTATGAGGGAAATATGAATACATATAGTCAAATTTCCAATGAAGCCATACAAGTTCTTTGATACCTGCAAACATATGTACAAGATGAATTAGTAACTGGAACTTAGTGAATAGTAAACAATTGGAATCATTTTTTTTATGTACATTTACTTCTAATAGAAGAATGTTTTCAACAAGAAATTTCTTTTGAAATGTATTTTCCAACCAAGATTCAATTCTATCATGAAAATTATTTTGGAACTGTTTGAATTGAATCATGATTGGAAAAGTATTTTTCTGACCATGTTGAGAAAAATATTATTATTAACAATATGAAAAGAATTTACATTAATATTTACAAGAATATTAACAAAAACTAAGGACTTATTCACATGAGTTTCCTTTTCACAAGTATCAACTCCTATAGTGTAATCAATATTAGAACTGACATCTACTTTTGTTAAAAAAATCAATATTATGAAAAGAAATAGGAACTTGAGTTATATCATAAGAATCAAATACAAGCATGGAATTAATTTCTTTAAAATTGAAATCATTATGTGAAGACTCAAGATGAGAATCAGTTGAAATATCACCAATAAAAGGATATCCTACATCTTTGAAATTGGATCGATAATGAGAATTGACACTACAAGGACCTGGCATAATCATCACCTGAAGGTGAAGTGCCTTACTATCCCCAACCTCTAGATCACTATTATAAATGATTTCATATTCATTACCATGACTATTTTCCTTTAGATCAGAACCATAAACAGAAGATAATGAACATGTATGAAAATTAACTGAAAACTAGTCAATAAATGACTCATTACTCTCATAATAACGATTAAAAGATACAAAATATTTTTGACTTATGACAGTTCTTTTGTTTTGTAAAATGTCGTTTAAATGAAGATGAAGTCTTAAATGATTATCAAACAAATTTCTATCAGCAAAAATATCAGGGTATAATGAAAAATGACTATTGGAACATATAAAACTAAATGTATCTTTGTTCTCGGAATGATCATTATCGTCAGTAACTTCTTCTTGAGTTTCTAATATCATTTCTCCATCATATTCTTTAGCAAAAATATCACTTTCAGGTAAGGGATTAATTTGGTTGGATAAAGCTTTCCCTTCTTGAAAATGATTATCAAGATGTTGTGAAATGTAAGGCTGTGAATTACTAATAATGATATAAAAAATACCAATTAAATTATTCCTAATGAAGCAATTGTCATCATTATGAAAACCAACAATTTTGTTGGGATCTGAAACATTTTTAGGATGGATTATGATTTCACTAGATGAATTTGTGTTTTCTTGAAAAATATTTTTTGAATTGGTTGTTATAACAGGTTCAATTATGTCATAAGAAGTAACATGTTCCTCAATAGTAGAAAATACACTAAGAAAAATTAAATTTTCTGGTTCATTATGATTAATACAAGGAAGTGAAAGAATGTGTTTAAACCATGCTATTAATTCAAAATATGAAGGTAAATCATTAGACTTAAATTGAAGGCAGATCAACTTGAATCTAAGAAGAAAATTGTCATATGGCTCACCTTCAATTCTACGCAAGTTCTCAAGTTCGAGGCAAGCCTGATCATGCTCATATTCTTGAAATCTATGCAGGGACATTCCAACAAACACGTCCCAACTATTCACAGAAGCAACTGGAAATAATCTACACCAGTCTTTGGCTTGCCCTATTAAGGTGAGAGTGAAAATCCTGCACATGACACTTTCATTAATATTAAAAATTTTACAATTTAAAATAAATTGAAAGATGTGATCAAATGTGGAAAAATTTAATTCACCATTGAACTTTACCTTTGACAAGTGCTTAACTACCTTTGTTAGAGTACTTGATGCTCGACCAGAAATGAAACTCCATATGGGCAATTTAGAATGAGCCATTAAAAAGAATAATAATGACAAAACAAACAACTCAAACAAAAAAAAATCAAATTATTATGCACACTCATCAGTGGCCCTCCTTCTAGTGCCAAAAATGTTGATGGACAAAACTAACCATATTCAATATTATAAGGAGATCACCCGGTTAGGGTCCCAATTAGACCCTTATCCATTGAAATGGTGATTTCAAATGGTTCTATGGGTCTCTAGTTACCCTTGTCCTAAGAATAGCCTAAGATCAACCTAAGCTAAGTTAATCTATGTATGTACAGTTTTCTATGTACAAGATATTCTATCTACTGATCTATATTGATACTTGTTGTTATCAACAGACAAAAAAGAAGGAATTATCTTCTTGTAGATACTTGAAGAAGGAAATCCTTTACATTGGATGAAATAAGAGCTCACCTAAGCCACATTGGATTTTTTCTCCTACGAAAGGAGACTTTAAAGAAAACATGAATGAAATTCAAATACAGATGCAAAACTAGTATATGATGCAAGTACATTAAAGAAAAACCTATATTGACTAAGAGAAGGATACCCTTACTCTTAATCAAGAGAAATGAATCTAATAAAAAGGAGAAAAGAATGTGATTGGATCTAGAATAAAAATATATTTGTAAATCATCAAAGTAGTTTGATAGCCTACAAGTTGTTCAATCAAATATGAAATAAAATGATTTCAACAAATAGTTGTTGAAATATCTCATACATATATCTAGTTCCATTCATTCAAAATGGATTCACTAAAAAAACTTATGTTAAACTGGGAAATAGTTCCTTTCTCTCAATACAAAATGAACCAAGACAAATGTGTTATAAACCAATAAATAGTTCTTCAACCATTACACATAAATATCCATTAATTAGTTGTCCAATTCTGATTAAACCTTATTTAGCACTGTAAAGTTAGCTTCAAACAGAGTAATCATTAGCAGAAAATAAACAAGACAACTTAAATTGATCATTAAAACACTAATGTGCATAAAATTGTTATCAAATTGAACAAAACATTAAAAAGGAACAACAATTAATTTACAATTCTGATGCAATAGTGCAAAGAAAAGAAAACCATCATTATTAAATTCAATTCCCTATGCATATATAGTCTTCGGAAGCCTTTGAACTCCTTCCAGAAATGATTTTGCAGTAGTACAATTACATTACTTTACAGAGCCCAAAACTTTGATCATCTTGTAACAACCCCATCGTATACGACTCCTACGATGTACAACCGGTAAAAGCACCCTAATTTTTTTTTTTTTTTTTTGGGGTGTGTGTAGAAGGGTAATAAAGACATTATACTCAACGTCGCAACACGACGACGAACATGACACATGCAACTCACACGACAACAACATAACGACCTAAGAATCACATCAAGCACTTGGAAGCAATGTACGACAATCAACCGACGAAGAATAAGAATGACTACCCGCCCGTCCTACCCTGCAATGGTTAGGACCTCCAGGACACATAAGCAATGCTCAAGCCCTGGTTCCCATCAATTTTGACCTTTTAAGGTCTCAAGGCTGGCGATTGTTCTGAGGAACAAGGAGGTGTCTACATCCCACCCGACACAAGCAGACCAAGCCTACTAAGCTAAGGACAATCATCCTAACAACCTAACACACCCAAATTTAATTACACAAGTAACTAGAACCCTTCAGTGAGCAAACCAAGTGCATCAAAAGTTTACAACCGAGTAAAAACATTAAAGTAATGAACAACAACACCCTCAACAGGAAGCGGAAGCCAAAAACAACTTCGCCGATATCCCCATCAATCACCAAGTCAAGCGAGTCAATAATTACAGTTTATTTTAATCATCTATTACGAGCCCAACTTAGCATGTCTAAAGTTTGCAATCTAGTCTTTATTTTCCTTACAAATTTTAATTTAATTACCACCTAAATGGACAATTCTATAATAATCCACCTCTCCGTCTAACTAGCTATTTACTTGAATAATCATAATAACAATCTTAAAGTATTTTTCACTCACTACAAGGAATAAGGTATTTCCTATATTTATGTGCAAAATCAATTTATTTTTCTTTACATTAGTAGTTAGCATTTATGGACCCACTAGAAAACCATATAACACCTTTGAGCATATCGATAAAGCTAAACATGTTTTGATCTATTTTAAATTAGGGTTCCCTTTTTTTAACCACTCTACTTTATCTTCCCTCACATAATATCTTGGGCAATCATTGTATTGTTGTAGGAGGTTTTTAGCACAAAAATATTAATAGTGTATATACAACCCAACACTTCCAACAAATCATTCTTTTGGTTTTATAGGTAGATGCCTATGCCCACGGGATTGAACTAGTCAAGGGGTGGCTAAGGAGCCACAACATAGTGCTCTAACGTATTTAGTTGAAGCTAAGAACCAATGAACACTTATTTACACACATATCTCCATTTAATCATGAACCAATCATTAGCATATGGGTTAGATAGAAATCAGTCTACGCTACATTGAATCATATTTAACATCTTATTTTTCTGATGCATCATTGTCAAAATTAAAATATAAGAGTTCTAGAAAATATACGATTTCATTTTTGACAGAGTTGTGTCATTCATCCTTTTGGTACCTTCGATATTTTTATAACTTATTTAGGTTATGGACAATAAAAGGTAAACTGCCAAAATTGAATGCCGTCACTACAAAGGAAAGCAGGTGACTTCAAGCAAATGAAAACGCAGAATACAAGCACGATTTCCGTCCTGACCATGGCAGTGGCAGTTTTTAGCTACAGGCCCAATGCCAGGTATCAAGGGCAAGACACAGTCATTCCAGGGAAAAAATCGTGGGCGTTTGGTTAACAGACACAACCATTCATTACTCGCTCTGTCGTGGTCGATCCAGCAAGTGGATTCTGAAGAAAACTTAAAACGTGGGCAATCAGCATGCAACACAGTCGAAGGCACAGACAAATTAAACGGACGGGGGCCAAATTTCGTGGGCAAAAGATGTGGTTTTTGCAGTGAGGATTGCAGAGATCCACACTGGGAGTGATGGCTAAATCGTAGAGGTTTTCAGATAATTGTTGAGGTAAAAAAAATGACTAAGGGTAGAGACTTACACATAGGTTAAGGGAAAAATCGTTGGGGTTAAAAGCAACGAATGGCAGTCCGGTCGGGTCTCAAGGCACAGCCTTACGGTCATTCCAGAATAAAAAGAAAAACTCAGGCAAGTGAAGGTTGCCAATCAAATTGACAACACAGACTAAACCGTCCTCAAAAATTTAAGGAGCATAGGTATGAAAAAAAGGGATGCAGCCAAATATCCGTTAAAAAAACACAAGGTTATGCTGCGAGGGAGGTATCCAACACAGAGCTAAATTGACCATAAAATAAAACACAGATTTAAATTGTCCATGACTATGAAATGCAAGGTTAAAACTTATTCATCAATGCATAAAAACAAACGCAGAGGTAACCTTTTTACATCTATTACATAATGACAATCACAGAGGTAATATTTTACATCCATTACATATCCACAAATGCAGGGGTAATATTTTACATCTTTCATATAATTACAATTGCTGGAGTAATAAAAACAAGTCAATTCAACAAGAACCAAAACGCAGATCAGAGTTAAATATTTTTTACATATCGGGGTACCGATATAAAAATGATGACAACAGTAAGAGAACGTCGGGGTCATAAGGATAACTCATCGAAAGGATCGTCGGGATTCTATCAGTCAAGGCGCAGAAAAATAAACATCAAGGAAGCGAGATAATCCATATGCAGAGGCCGTACTGGAAGGTGCATGTCAAACAATCAGGCAAGGACTACAATAGAGGTAGACGACGGATAGGTTCGTCCTTCGCTTCATCATCCTCTCACAGAAAAGAAGGGTGTTGAGGTATTTTAACGCTAAGGCGACGACCGTAGATCAGGCTCCTGGTCGACTGCTCAGGTGAGGACTGACGAGCTAGGGACAAAGCTAAGCAACCACGACGGACACAATCAATCACAACCAGGTGGTCAAGATATGCAGGAAAACGAAGGCCATGGGAGACAACAACCATCGAGCTAGGCTAAGAAAAATTTCCATCATCAACTTAAAAGACATCAGTTTACTTTTCCAATAAACAAGTAGATCCAAGCATAAGTCCTAATACCATCTACCAAACAGAAATGAAGAGAGTGTACCGTGGCCTGTTCGCCCGCTCTGAATGACCTCCGTGCGCTCTGTGCCACTTCCGCTTTTCGACCGACAAGACTTCACCGGTACCTCCCAGCCAATGCTAGGGGTACTCTTCTTCCCCCTTAGCCCCTCGAGCCGCAAAGGGGCCACACACTCACTATCCAGAGTTCTCAACTAGCTCCCAGCTTGCCTCATAAGGCCGAGATACCACTCCTCACCGATATGGGTATCCCAACTCCCACAAGTTAAATCAATCAAGTAGATATTTCAGCAACATAACGTTACGCAAACAGAAGATGATCCTTCATCCTTTTCCTTCCTTCATTTTATAGAGCTTCGAACTTCCTTTCTTTCCTAAAATCTCTTTTAATTAAAGTTTTAAAAATAATTTTCTAAAAATTCTTCTCCGTACAAGTGTCCCCCATCCCCTACATTCCTGCATAAATTAATTTCTTTAATTAAGTAATTATCTTTATTTCCCTCACCCACCTAGAGTTACTCCTAGAATCACTCCTAGGTGTCCCCAAATTATCTTACAGGTTTTAATAGCTTTCCCTTTTATTAAATTTCTAGTTCAATTTAAATTAGAAAGTTCTTAAATGGTAGATGCTTTACTAAGTTTGACCTTCCGCTTTTTCCCTTAAGTTCCCCTTTTTCCCTTTTTATGTTACCTCTTTTCCTAGTTTCCTAAAAAAAWTTATTTTCCCTCTTTCCCCTTTTTAATTAGAACTCAAAAAGGTAGGTGTGGAATTTAACCCCTTTTTCCCTTTTATCATTTAATTAGTATATTTTAAATTATMAAAAAGATAAAACAATTAATTCCCTTTTTACATTTTATATCAATGATTTTTTTTTTTTTAAATGAATAAATTAAATTTCTTACTTTCTTTATTGTTAGAAGATTTAACGAAGATCATAATTATTATTTAAGTTGTTTTTATTATTATTATTATTATTTTTTTTATAGAAGACAAATTTTACCACTAGYGTAATTTAGACTTAGACCTTAGATTTCGTACTGGGCGACATTTAATTAGGGAAATTGTTTTAAAAATACTTAACACGTTATTTGTCCTAAGGCCATCTAGGTTCATCCCTCTATCATCGACAACACGATGTGCCCTTTAGGACACACTAGGTGCTCCAAGGGTGCCACTTGCCTCATCTGTTCCCTTGCGCGACGTGCCCTTCAGGACGCACTACGTGCTCCAAGGGTGCCACTCACCTCTTGACTGACTTGGTAGACATCAATAACCCCTGGAGTCAACACTCCGCCAGGCGAATTTGTGGAAGACTAAGGGCCTCTAAGGTATAAGGCCCCCGCCTTATTGCGCGCCCCTTAGAATCATCGTGAGCGACTGTCGCAGTATGCCCTCACGACATCGTGGGTCCTCTTGAACTAGGTAATCGCTAACCTACAGTTCGATCCACGGCGGGAGTGCTAGTAGGATGTGTCAGGGCTGCTATCCACACCTCTCCCTCAACATCTCTGGTAGTCATGTGTGACCCCTTTACTCCACATGTGAGTCTGGTCGACAAGCTATCGTCAACCTACATCATCAACAAATCGTGTCAGAACATATCCATATCATATCATCTAATCAGATGCATAAAAATCACAGTAAAACAATCAAACCCCAATGGCACACTCCCTGACTCGATCCAGAGTCCAAGGGGTTCCATCGATGCCTCTGCATCCTCAAGGTCCAAAATCCTGCACATTCAGTAAAACCGAGTCAATAGCACATGTCTATGTCAAAGCGGTAAAACAACACGTCATCAACCCATAACGCCTCATAACCAAAATCAAAAGTTTTAATAGCATAATAATCCGGATCACTTGTGAGCAAGTGTCCTCAAAGAATAAGTTCGCTCAGTGCGCCAGAGCGGGATGTTACACATCTACATGGAATCCTCATTGAATTACAATAGTGCAATACATAAACATTCACTGCAGAATTTCTCCCCAACTCTCAGATTCATCCTAATTTGTTCAGAAACTGAGCCTGAACTTAATGACTCATTTCTGATTTCACCCATTGAGACCAGACAAAAAAAATCTGGAAAGCTAGTGGATTATGACCACGAAACCCGATTATTAACTCGAATTGATCCACATTTTTTAGCATGATATGATAATCATCATTTGTTAATACATATTCTAGGCTTGGGTTTCACACTTAGATATTGGACCCATACTGGAAATACCCACAAAATATCAGGTAAGAAACATTTAAAAACTCAGGGATAGGGATAAAACGAAAAGATACTCTCGTTAATCAACAGAAATAAAACCCTCATGAATGGTAAAACAAGAATAAATGAAGTGAAAAATCCTAAATGACAAGTTCAATGCATGTATCTTCCCACTCTCTGTGTTAATGTGCACATTAATTCAAAATTACGACAAAGTATGGAGAGGTGTACTCACCCAAGAGAAAGTTTAGAGGAAATTGAGATTCAAAACGCCATTTGGCAAAGTCATTCATTGAAATGATAACTAATTAAATCATATGGCTTAACATAAATTCATGACACTTAGGATTTTAATAATGTGATTCTCTTTGCTCGTATTCATAGGTTTCATATCATTTGCAAAATATAACACGAGTTTAACAATTAATACCCAACGTGTTTGTTACCATGGATTTGATAAAGGTAATGTTTACCAATTTTGAATGAGAGTGAAGCAATTAAATGCTATACAAGGTAATGTAAGATTGTATGATTAATAAACCATAAATATAACTAATTATTCTCAAGGTTAATAAATTTTGTAGCTTACATTAAAACTTTCATTTATAATATGAACAAAACCATAAAATTAGAAATCCCAACTATCATCCATCGTGAAGGCTTAGAGCTTGATCCATTCACAAGAAAACTAAGTGTTTACAAGCCAAGGAAATTATGTAACCAACATTAAACACTCAATTTGCAGTCAAAATCCAACATATAATGAACTATGAGAGTTTACAACTTATCCCTGTGACTGAAACAATAGTCCAAATCATATAGAAAACAATATGATAATCATAACACAATATGATATTGGAATTAATTCAAATTCAAAAGATCGAATGTTCAAACAATTGAAACAAGGGATCAAAACATGTAAAAACGTTTCACTGCCAAACCTTGATACTCACAAAATATCATTATAAATAACATATTTACATAGTAAAAAATTCAATCACTTCAAAATAAACTCTCAAAAAATTAAGGGGCCCAATTTTTCTTATTAATTATTAAACAAAAATTTGGGAGGTTGTTGTATGCTACAATAGGATCCAAGGGTGATATAACTTTGTATTATCCTTATTAAAATACCATCTTCCTAGTATTCAAATTAATAATAGAATGATTATAAAATGCCCAATCCAGTCCCAACATTGCTGGATAAGGTTGAGCGTTGTCTACTATGTCAATCACTTTAAAGTCTGCCATGGTGCACACACCATCTAGATCTATTTGTATCCCCTTCAATCTACCAATTGGAACCACTCTATGCTGATTTGATAGCTTCAACTGAATAGGTGAATATCCTAGGGTAGGTTCCCCCATATATTTCCATGTCTTCTTAGGCAGAACATTAACTTCATACCCAGAATCTAATATGATATCCCCCATATTGAAATCTCCAATGTTTTCATTGATCATGAATTCCCTACTTGTCCCTATCTTCTTACGAACCTGATTGACTCTCTTCCGTTCTAATTTCATTTCTTCTCCAGTACTACACTTTTATAACATATTTTGTAACACTTGTAAAGATGTATTATCATTCAACAACTTCAAACATGACCCCAAAAGGTTTCTAAGATTACTTACTTGTTCAGAAGTATGCTTTCTACTGGTCTGATAAAATAAATGAGGCATGTCATAGACTGGTACATAATCTACTGTCTTCGTTCCTAAAGTGGATGCAATATTCTCCTTCAAAATCTCTTGTCTAGCCTTCTTGAAGGTCTCTTTTTCCTTGAGCGCATCAAAATGCTCTTCAGGTGTTGCATTCTTTCTTACCCACTAGTGTAGATCCTATTTCTGCTCTACTACATCTGTTGTTGTCTTGGCTCCACCTCTATTCCCTATATTGATCTTCTTCCCATCTTCTTCTCTAGTTTCCACAACAATCCATTGCACATTCTGATTATTCTGGTTCCTCTTTTCCTGTATCTTTACCAAAAGTGTCGGATGGTTTTCTGTATCATGGTATGCTGCGTGAAAATACATACATGTCACAAGTGGCAATGGAAAATATCTTGCATAGTGTCCTGGTTTTTGACAGTTATGACATGTCACATGTCCTCTACCTCCTCCAAATCCTCTTCCTCCATGAACTCCTCCTTTGTAGCCTCCTTTATTTCCTTAATTATCTCTGCATGATGTATTATACTGAGGTGCTTGATTATACTATGACTGTGCATTATTATATTCTGGTGGTGCTCCAAATTGATGTGCATTATTATACTGCGGTGGCGCTATAAAATACTACGCAAGTTGTCCTGTCATCGGTTTAACCTACACTCTATATGCATCTGAAGTCCTCTCCTTCATCATCTCCAAAGTTCTATAATCCTTGTCTTCATGTTCAACTGACTTGCAAAAATTACAAAATGCAGTCTTGGGCAATGTCTGATACTTTTGCATCATGGGACAATGATACAGATCATGTCCATGGGTTCTGCATATCTCACACTATGGTCCTCCTTGTGGTAAAGGATTCAACATACCTGCTCCCAAGCACTGTGCATAGGTTGCGCACTCATTCTTATGATGTCCTTTTGTTATGCATAATGTACACCATATTGTTTCCCTCTTTTCCTTTCCTTTATTTAGGTTCAACTGGAATGTCATGTTCTTGAAATATGCTCTCAACTCTTCCACAACTGGATCTATATGCTTATACTGATTTTCCTCTAACTGTAAGGCTTCCTGCAGAAACTCAACCTGACTCTCGAATTTCTGCTGCCTCAAAGGATACTTCAATTGTGGCAATAAAGAGTTAACAAATAAGTGCATGTGTTGCATAATCTGTGATAAGATATTTCAACTTACCTTTTAACCTTTTGAACTTTTGATCAATCTCCCACACTGACTCTCCTAGTTTCTACCTGATCTCTATCATCTCATTCATGAACTGATCCTCTAAGCTTGGTCGTTGAAATTCATTAATTAATTGCTTCTTTACATATGTGACGATTGTAGGTGCTCCCGTTGGGTTATTTACTGCGAGACCCATATACCAATCTAGTGCATGGTCTTTGAATGTGATTTCCAACTGCACAAATTTTGTATCTTCATCTTTAATCTTCTTAGCTTCCCATATATTCTTACAAATAAACAAATGCTTCTCTGGGTCTTCTGACCCTTCTCCATGGAACTTAGGTAGCCTAATAGTTGGATCTGGTCCTACCATTGTGAAGTTTGTTGTACTACCACCTCTGCGCAGTGTAGATACTTGGCTTCTACTATCTGAAATACTTCCACTTGAATTGGACCCTCGTCCTCAAATACTTCTACCACTAATCACTTTCTGGCTAACCAGTTCTTTGTCTTCATATGTCTTAGTCATACATGGGGTTGTGGGTTCCACACTAATTATGATACAGAATGGTGAGCCTTCTTCTGCGCCGAACCCTTGACCTTTGGTTTTCCTCTCATATGTGGTACAAATGATATCCTCAATCTTCCCCATAGCACATAGATCCTCTACCTCTTCCTCGTCACTATCCAATCCCTCTTGCTCGACTACTTCCCTCTTCTTACTATTGATATTATACTGGTAGGGCCATCCGTTGCATTTCACTCCTACTTTTCTCAATATCTCCTTGGTATGTTCCTCATCCATCATAATGGGGTCCATTTCTTCCTTCTTCTAGCATATCTCAAGAGCCCTCTCCATATATCAGATCATCCTTAGTGCTTCCCTTAGTCTCCCCATGCGTGTAGAGTGATTTAACTGTCTGAATCCATGGTCATCACATCTTTATCATGCAATAAGATCTTGATTGACGTGTAAAGTGACCTGATGTACCTCCCTCTTGGTCCCTTCAAGAACTCCTACTCCGCAATAGTATATGACTTCATTGTATCAACTGCAAAATCGGTAATAAACCCTGCAATAATATTGTCTAACAAAAAATCCATTGCACGCGTGAATTTATTATTGACTCTTTCCAACCGCACAATATTCTCGGTAGTCCAATCTACTTGTCTAATCCAGTTAGTGGGATGAGTATCCTTCAACCTCAATATCATATCTTGCAACAACTATGGGAAATAACAGAAAAATGCTTCATGTAAATCAGTAAACACATACCTTTGTAAATACTGACACAATGTATACATGGAGCTTCTATTATCTTTCTATGCAAACTCCAACTGCTTTGTCTCCAACCATATTTCAATCTCCTGCTTAGTATGATTCCATGGTCTGAACATCCCCTTTTACCACTACATTCTTTTCACTATCCTTGTAATCAAATCCCTTCCAGGTTGTTCTTCTGAGTTCCATCTGGAAACATAACCATTTTTTGGATGTGTGGGCTGACCCAGGTTCTACCTTAGTTTTCCAACAAAACCCTAGAAACCATCGTCCCTTCTGGAGACCAGAAGGAAACACTGCGCACCGAGTGCACAGTGGAATATCACTTGAGATGGATTATGGGTGACTGTAGGACCCAAATTTCTGCAGTCATGGAAGGGATGTTTCTGATGTGGATGTTAGGTATACTACTCTTCTACTTCAACATTAATCATATCTACCATTATTTTAACCTTTAACATTCATTCTTCAAAAAATAAGATGTCTAATCTAGTGTGCACTGTAATTTTAACCTTAACTGATTCATTCATTTATCCATTCATTTGTCATAAAGCATAGAAACACATGAAGAACACATTCCACACATTAACATAGGTTTTATCGTGGTTCACCCCCTTTAGGCTATGTCCACAAAGATCTTCTACTTCTTATTATTCTTCATCAATTCTCTGTGTTGCGTGCATTACATCAAGAGTGCATTTGGAATGCACATATGTGAGGCTAACCAGTGCCACACCAAGCTCCACAACTTGCGGCCTGAGCCTCAATTACAATCCAAAAATAGACTCATCTCCAAAACTGACTCAGTACTTATCTCCAAAACTCTCTATCCAAAAAATTGCTACCAAAAGATTCTAATAATAATCTCCTCAGATCTTATAATGCCTATTTATATTACCAAAATTGGGTAAAAACCCTTTACATCATAACCCAAAACCCTAAACCTCATGGATTAGGCTTGTCCACTTTACAACCTCCTATGCATGGTTTGTCTTCTATCCAACCATTTCCTCACTTTGAATCTTCTTTTCCTGAATTACCGACACACTGCTTTCTCTTCCTTCTTTCCTGGTACATGCTGCTTCTTTGGTCCATTCTTTAGTCATCTTCCTTGTTTGTTGCGCTTTTCCTTATTCCTAGAACTTTGCTCCCAAAATAGCATGCTCCAATAATTATTGTTGTAGTATATGTGGATGATATTTTCTTTGGAATTAATCTAAATCCTCTAAGAAAGGCATATTCATATCTAAGACCAAATACATTAAATAAATGTTGAAGAAGTTTCACAATCAAACAAAGGCATATTCATATCTCAGACCAAATACATTAAAGAAATGCTGAAGAAATTTCAAATGGAAGGTTTTAAACCTATGAGAAATCCTATGATTACAGGATGCAAACTAAGCAAAGATGATGCATCACTAGAATTAGACCAAACCATGTATAGATCAATGATTGGTAACCTATTATATGCAATAACAACAAGACCAGACATCATACAAGTTGTAGGAGTAGTGAACAAATTTGAATCTACACCTAAAGAAACACATATGAAGGAAGTGAAAAGGATTTTTAGATATCTCAAGGGCATCTTGGAATTTGGATTATGGTATCCAAAAGGAGAATACTTCACTTTAACTGCATATACTGATGCATATTGGGCAGGAAGTATTGATGACAAAAATAGCACTAGTGGAGGAGAATTCTTTCTGGGAAAATGTATTGTGTCATGGATAAGTAAAAAACAACCCTCTGTAACACTATCTACAATAGAAGCTGAATATATTGTTGTTTCTTCCTGCTACACTCAAGTAATTTGGATGAAACAAACTCTAGAAGACTTACACGTAAAGTATGATCATCCAATTCTTCTTAACTATGACAATACCAATGCTATAAACCTTTCTAAGAATCTTGTCATGCTCTCAAAAACCAAACATATCCCAATTAAATTTAATTTTTTAAGGGAACAAGTTACTCAAAAATTTGTTAAAGTGGAATATGTAGATACTAAAGAACACATTGCATATGTATTCACAAAACCTTTACCTAGGAGTAATTTTGAATACCTTAGAAAAAAATTGGGGGTAATCTCCATATCTAATTAAATTGCACAAGATTCATCAGAAAAGTAGTACATGGACAGGGGGAGTACAACATCAGGGGGGAGAAAATAAGTATCCCTTCTGCCATTGATGTCAAAGGAGGAGAATAAACAATAAAACTCAATTAAAACAAAGAGTTTTTACTTTTTTTCCATCAATGCAAAAGGGGGAGAATGTTGGACTTGGTGTTATAGTGTTGGCATTGATGCAAAGAGGATCATAATGATCACCATTATCATTGGCTAATATGGTATTGTCATTGAGACAATATATGGTGTTTCTTTGATGTCAAAAATAGGTCAATATTTTGGTCATCATAATCTAAATTATGCATACGATATTGTCAAAATCATGCATTGTCTAAACAATGAATACTTATGGATACTAAATTTGTCCAATCTAAATGCAAAGGGGAAAGATAAAAATTTCGTGCTCAATAAAATGTGTAAAAGGGTCTGGTATGAGAGTCTCTATTAGACACCTTGATATTTGACTTGGATAACTTTGACTTACATTACCTCCAACTCCAACTTGGATAACTTCAACTTGCATTGCCACCGACTTCGACTTGGATAAATTCGAATTGCATTGTTTTCAACTTCGACTTGCATTTCTTTCAACTTCGACTTGCATTTCCTTCGACTTCGACTGGGATAAACTTCGACTTGCATTAATTATGACTTCGACTTGGATAACTTCGACTTGCATTGCCTTCGACTTTCACTTGATAACTTCAACTTGCATTTCTTGCCTCTTGGTCGACTCGACTTTGGTCGAATTAATTTTCCCCACCTTACTTGCATTTTGGCCAGCTCATATTTTCCATTTTGACTTCCAGGTGGTCGACTCTATTTTATTTTCCAACTCGAATTGTGGCTTGAGTGGTCGATAATTTCCCGTCATATAAACAACCAGAGTTATAATTGTTTTAAACAAAGAATTATGTGTTGGTGAGATGGATAGGATATAAGACTCTTGTTTATGGATCAGACATCTTTATATTCAATGATCCAACAAATACAATATGCCTGAAGTAACTGTAGAGGAAAAAATATTGGATGGCTGAGATCACTAGACTAAACTGTAGAAATCATAAATTCTATGGATCGACAATGGACAACGAAGATCGATCGTAGATCGTTGGATCAATACGGAAGTGTGAGACCAAAATAAGAAGAGTCAATCCATAACTGAGATCGACGCATAAGTAAAAATATGATTAAGATAATTAACACCTCATAATCAAGGTTTGTTCAAAGAATTGTTGCAACAACAGTAAACAAGTTTTAGCACCCAGATATTCCATTAATGGTGGACAACTTACAAGGGATTTGAAGTCTTTTTAATTAAAGAAAAAATGTTAGCGTTATTATTAAAATAAATGAATAGGTGCATTGGTTCATAGAAAGAGACATAATGTTTCAATTCATACCTGTTGGAATACTATATAAACATAAAAGTATAGTGGAAGGAGGGTGTCTCTGTGGTCTAATTTAGAAATCTTAAACACAGACAAAGTCCAAGGAAGAGCCTGAAACATTCAAATGAAGTGAGGGTTGAAAGGAGGAGAAAGGGAGGATTGGAGTCCTCTACAGGTTGAATCCTGAAACATGGAGTTGTAGCTTCCTCAAGTTGGTAATTGAAAACCAGAGGATTAGAGTCCTCTACAAGTTGAATCTTGAAGTAGGGAGTTGCAGCTTCCTCAAGTTATTACTTGAAAAATAGAGGATTGGAGTCCTTTATATGTTGGAGCATGATATAAAGGGAGTTGATGCTTCCGCAAGTTGGTGCTTAGAAACAAGGGATTGGTGTCTCCTTGAGTTGGTGCTCAAAAGAAGAGAGATTGGTGTCTCTTGCAAACTAAAACTTGTAACTCAATTATAATTTTTGTGATTATTACATTTAATTTCAGATTTATGTACATTCTTGTTGATAAATTATACAGTTCATAAATTAACAATTAAAGAATTGTTTAATTTGTGAAAAAGAAGTAATACTAATTCACACCCCCCCTTTCAACATTGAACAACATTCCAACATGTACTTCTTGGAGGAACACTCTATGTGGCATGAACCGCAGGAGAAGGTGAGGAAATTTCATAGAACCATATATTCTGATGTAAGTACCATGTTCTAAGAGGAAACAATCCCCAATTATCTTGATTAATGTTCTTTCTTTGTCTTTCATGCAAGGAGGAGGTGCGAAAAATATGAACTCATATAAGGGGGCCATGAAATTGTCACACACTTTCTAGAATTTTGCCTGGTATTTATGCTCCCAGAGCACTTTGCAATAGATGTGAATGTTAATTTTTTCAAAATCCCAACCCAGTTTCAGTCTCGCTGATTTTTCAGTCAAATTTAAATGCCAAACTCAGTTTCAGCACTGTTTCAGCATATGTTACAGCTTGGTGTTTCAGCATATGACTCAGCACTGTGTTTCAGCATATACTA
>ML788211.1:452792-471317 GCA_009831015.1 Picea engelmannii | reverse complement strand
CCACCTCCATCCCATTTTCGGGTACCGATGAGCCACACACATAATTTCCAAAATGTTGGAAAGCTGGTTGTCATTTATGTCAACCCTAGAACAAGTATAGAAGCCTCTAGAAGTAGTGGGTGTATTTGAAGAAGTCTACAACAATCCCTGAAGATGTGGTCATGAAGCCCGAAGTTGTTTGAAGAAAAGTATGATGTGTTAGATCCTAGGCCTGCACCTCTTCCTTCTATTCCTCAAACCATCCCATTCATCCGTTAACCTAGCTTCTACTTAGTCTTTCTTCATGATGTGTTGAGTCATTTCCATTTGATTTTGTCATCCTTTATTTGCTTTTCATTAGTTCCTTGCTCTTTATAAGCTTAAGTCAAGGCATGATTTGAATTAAATAAGTCATACCACCATGGTTATATCACTGYTGGGTTGAAAAAAGGATAACTTAGGCTGATTGATGCAAAAAGATATTGATTGCAAGAATTCTCCCATTCTTGCAAACAATAGAACAAACATTGTTGTATGAGTTTTTTTTTTTTTTTTTAAATATTTAAAAGTTTAAATAACATTCTGTTGGCGCCCAACATGCGTTTACATCTAACTGTGCACTCGAGACCCTGCACATTTTTTTCCTTATGCAACTAACATTGCAATTTTTGTGCTAAGATCGTGCACGTTTGTGCCTTGAGAAATTATCATTGCAGGTTTTGTGCATGCAGGCTGTTTATGAACCAGAAACAACGCATACCCTCTACCAATATTATCAACAGATGAAACTACAACACAATGGTGTCACCTCGAGAGCGCTGGAAGCTAAGCAGGGCCAAGCCAAAGGGGCTCGATTTGTTCGAGGCCATACCAGAGATTAGTGAAATATTTATCAGGGGTTCATTAAAATACTAGTTCTCTTTGCTTTAAGAAAATCAAACATGCCCTATACTAATTTTCTGGTGTCTTTAGGGTTATAGGAAGAGCAGGAAATTGATCAATCAGAAGAACAAAATGTGAAGTTCCCCAGGTAGCTAAGGTTTCCACATAACCCGAGAGTTCATCCAAAGCCACCTAGAAAAACAAAGAAAATACCTTACCTGCAAAAAGAAGAACCAGATCAAACAAAGAAAGATCCAACATTCCAGAGAAAGACAAATACAAGTTTATAGTTAAAGATACATTCAAAATATCAATTCCTGTCATATTTCAGGAAGGGAATTTCGGGCCTAATTTCTGATCAAATTGTAAAGAATTTTTTAAAACCATTTCAAACACATTTCCAAAATAAATATGTTTACCTTAATCCTAGAGGGTTTGCAAAATTTCTCAATAGTTTGGGAGAAATCTGTCTCTGATCAAAACAAAATTTTCCAGAAATTTCCAGATTTCATAAGTGGCAGAGCATCCCAAATTCTATGCATTCGATCAAGAAACTTCAGGATTCCAGGACCATATTTGGTAGCAGGTGGAAAGAGGGAATATATTTGAAGAATAATAATCATATCAAGTGGCATAAAATTGTGTAATAAAGGAAGAAGATCGCAAAGGTTAAGTGCCAGATTTGACCAGAACGCAACAATAGTTATGAACTTGCTATGCCACATAATAAAAATCACAGTTTGAATAGATTCTGCAAGATAGCAATGGGATTTATATCAGATCATATAGTTTATGAGATTTATTCAACACGTAATATTTGTCTCCAACTTTTTTCAACATCAGGTAAATGAAACTCAACACCAGATTTTGTAGGCAATACCTTTTTGCCCTTGTTTTAGTCACTATCTTCAAGCGCAGTTTCTGAAAGGTTGGAGATGAATTTTTGACAACCAAAATAATTTTTTATTGGAAACTGGTCCATTCAAAAAAAACTCTCTCTGTTTTTACACAGGTGTCATGGTTTGAAATATTAAAATGAATATTTACAACCCATTTTTTCATATTTAAACATTGAATGATTTCCTATTTTAGTCATTGTATTCAAGCACAGTTTTTGAAAGAATGGAGATGAATTTTTGAAAAAAAAAAGAGGTTTTTATTAGGAACGGGCCCATTCACAAAAACCTCTCTCAAGTTTTACAAATGTATCATGTTTTTGGATATTCTAAGGGATCTTTTGACCCTATTTTTCAGAAATTCACCAAATTTATTTTTCTAAAATAACTCATAGACAACAGTCGATTAGCCACCTCATCAATTCGACTTGGAGATATGATAGAGGTATTCAAACCCTCTCTTTATGGGGAATTTTCCCTATGAACTGACACTGGAACTCAACTCCACTCAGTTTAAATAAATGTTTACATGTTGTAATTAGGAAGTAACAATGAAGTTGTATCTACAAGATCTAATTGTACTGCAAAGATGAACTTTAGAAGTTAGATCCTAGATGGGTAATCGAACCCTCTATTGATGAGGATAAATAGATGGATATTTGCATGTAAAAGGGTTCAGTTTTTTGGGGGAGATCAAGCATCAATATTTTGGTTGGGCCTTGAAGCACAAAGCTGTTTAAGTTTTCCACCTAGTGAATATAATTTTTGGTGACAGACTGTGTTTTCTCAAATCTTGTGTGTCTTATTATCTTATCCAGATGCAAATTGAAATTTATGCAAAGTATTGTTTCTTTTTCTTTCATCTATTGTCTCAATGAATTGTTTATTGTCATGCAACCTGATTTCAATTATTTTTTCAGTGAATAGTTTATTGTAATACAACCTGTTTGTAAGATTTGTGTTCAGGTACATGTTTTGGATCTGAAATATTGTTTCAAGTCTAAAATTTCATACAACAAGCGACAAATTGTATGTTTGTTTGTATTTCCTCTGTTTTATCTTCATATATTTATCTACTTACCAAAATGCATGCCACCAACTAAGGGAAACCTTATAGTGATATTGTTGGGCAGTCCAACTAGGTCTCTTCCCTTGAAAACCTATCCATCAACTGACCATCAAAATAAACAAACCTAATTCATAAAAACCAATCAATCCAACAAATGAGGTGGCCTAGCTCTTCCCTTAGCATTCAGGTGCAGAACTTAGGACCAACAAGATGAAGGACATTGCAAATACATGAAAAACCCTCATAGATGGATAGTCCTCATTAATTCGTTTCCAATAAGGTGGTAGGTCACATGGTTCCTCACAATTGAGAAGTTATTCCATCTTAAAGATGAATCCCTAAAGTATGGTCAAGGAAACCCATGTCTAAGGATAAGAATTTACAAGTCGGCCCCAAAATAAATTAAAGGATAAAAGTTGTTGCAATAAAAATTTAAAGGTCATCCTATCAAGAATCAAGAACCTCTCATTTGTTTGTCCAAGAAATTTTGTTTTTGTGGTACAAAACTAACATAAGTGGGTGTACACTTATGCTAGGAGGATTGGCGAGCTCAAAAAAGAAAATCTATTTTAGGAGAAAGGAGGTCGAGGAGAGCAAGGAGTTTTCTGAGGTTATCCATGGGTCACAGTGGAGAAAAGAGTGGATTTCCGAGGTTATCCACGGTTCATAGTGGAGAAAAGAGTGGATGTAGTAGGTCAAAGTGGAGAAAAGCGTGGATGTACCTGGGTCACAGTGAATCAAGGCATAGATTTATGATATTATCCATGGGTTGAAGTGGAGCAAGGCACATATGTACGTGGGTCATAGTGAAGCGAAGCATGGATATCTGCGAGTTGACAATGTGTGAGTAGCATATATGTGTAAAAGTTTTGAAAAATTCACTATTCTCTTAATGTTGAAGTTGAGGAAGATATACTGGTCTGTGATCATATGCACCAGGTTGTTACATGATTAAAGGTTTGTCTTTACATGAGTTTTTTAGGGTTATATCTTGATGTTATGGCATATACTTGAGGCATATCTTGGAGAGTATTTGGCACATGTATACAAACATATGTTGGTGACTTTGGGCATATGATTTGAGGTATATTTCTGGTACATGGTTTAATGTTTATCATGGATTTTATGGAACATGTTTGAGGCATATTTTGGGTCATGCTTGGTACATGGTTTGAGGGATATCTTAGTAATATTGGGCATATGTTTTGAGAGATGTTCTTGGCGATATTGGAATATGGTTTATGTGAATGGATCTGGTTTTGATGATGATGATGTATTGGCATTAGTGGAAGTGACATTTATAGTGACAGGGTTATTATCACTGACAATTTCAGTGAAAAGTTAAGTCTCCATTTATATTTCAGGGAGGAAGGAAGGGGCAAGGAAAGGGGGTTGGAGCTTCCTTCCAGTTGGTGTTGGAGAATATAGAGAGTCATAACTTCCTTAAGGTTGGAACTTGTACTCTATGGGGTTGGATCCTCCTTATAGTTGGAGCTGGAAAATATAGGGAGTTGTATCTTCCTTCAGGTTGGATCTTATAAATAGGGGGTTGGTGCTGGAGAATTTTGGAAGTTGGTGCTTCCTATGAATGTAATATTTTGATATATAAGAAATCATTCTGTGGTTTTCTCCCATTTGTGTTTGCACATAAAATTCTCGTGTACTGTCTATCTATGGTTATGTGTTGATGAATGGAATTATTCATAATACCTTGAATGCAATCATAATTGATAAACTATTGATAAATTGATGTTTACATATTCTGGTTAAAAGTGGCAAAAGGTGCATAATATTGATTCACACCCCTCTCAATATTCCAACACAAAAGATACAAGGTCATGTGAAAACTAGGGAAGGTCCTTGGTTGGGATTTTGCGATGACTGTGACAACTTCTACTAGATTGGTAGACAATATATCACCCCAATTGAATGATTCTCCCTCGTCTACATAGTAGTATATTAGTGGTAGGTATGACAAAGAGAATTGAGACGTGTCTTGTTTTTTGTAGAGTCGACATAAGATGACCACTGTGTATTGGTATGGATTCCTTAAGGAAGTTGTGGGGTAGGCTCCTTTAGGCCTATGTTTGAACTGCTTGTCTGACTTGTACCACTTGGGGCACAATTCTTTGGCAAGGTGCTTAAAATCAACAAGTAGATTTTTGTCTAACTTCTTCATTCCTTTTTCAATATTATCATATTTCACTAAGTCTCCAGGATGGAAATATACTATTGGATCCCATCTAGTGTTACAAATGTGTCTGTTTCCCAAGTCTATATGTTTTAGGATCAAAGAGATTGTATCGACGCATGGAAAAACAACAACTTGGGCTACAACTTTAAAAATCCCTAATTTTTTGATATTTTTGAAGACTCTTAATTCATCCTTATCCTCGACATCGATGACGCAGTTTTTATTCTTGAAAATTTGGTATACTTCGCCCTATTTGAGTTTTTCTCTTTATTTTTCTAGGGAACCGATGATGTCATCATAAATGGACCCGACTATCTCTGGTTTATCTTCAATCAGTTTACCACTGCCAGAAGCTTCGATGGAAACTATCTTGCTAGCCGCTTTCTTTTCAGAGACATGTATGTACCTACAGAGTGACAAACATATATAATGTGAGAGAAAAGACTATGACTAATGTATGCATTTTGGAAATAATTTGTTTAATTTTTTTAGAGTCCATCCTTGAGGAATCACTAGTGCTAATGCTACACGGAAGGTCATTGTTCGTAGACGATATAATGATGGCAAACATGGTGAGGAATCTAGTGAAGATTGGGGAAGAAAATGGATCAAAATGCACTTAGAGGGTAAAATCATAGGGCTTGATGTTAACTCCTCCGATTTAAATTGAATAAGTTGTTAACAAGTGCTCCGATGAATTTCAGGCGAGTTGGTGTTAAGGGATCCGAAAACATCGATAGAGTTGGAATGAATTTTTTCGAGCTAGAGATTAAGTTGTTGAAGTAAATCGGTGAAGTTGAGATCAACTCCTTCGATGTAAATCAGAGGAGTTGTTAACAATTTATCTAATATACATATATATAGTTAACTTGAAAGTCCCTGATATGTCTTTTGGCATAGGGGCAGACCCAAGGTTCACTCCAAGAGCTCACCAACAAGCCCTAACTACTGGCCCTTTCGGCAACACCTGCGAAGCAGATGCAGTCTCACCCAAAGTAGCTATGGGGGGGTTACAGGACAGAGATGTCTACAACCAGGGGAATATCAAGTGGATCTTAACACAATACAATGCAGTATACCTAGCTCACTTATCACTAAAATCTACTCCACATTCTATAGATCTGATCTAATACAATAATGCAATAACAATATATCAAAGACAAAGATAAAGCATCAAGCATACACACATAACACTAGATGTACATGGTTCACCATCTCCCTAGGGATACATCCACAAAACTGTGCTTATGGTATATTAAGGTAAAGCTTACAGTTCTTGTCTACTCTCTGCTAGCAGATCTTCTTCTTCTTCTATCTTTCTCTCCCCCTCCTGCGCACCCAACTACAGGACTTGATCCTCACACCCAGCTGAAGATATTACAATTCCAGAAGGCTCTAACTCTCAGCACTTCTCTTACTCACAACACAATATTCTCTCAATGAACAACAATTAATAACAATGCTCAACAACAGTACCAACCCGACCTAGGTCCTCTCGACCTCTATTTATACAATATAGTCCCTCACCGACAACCTTAGGTCGAGACCTAGGTGTCAAGACCCTAGATATACAAACCCTAGGTGTCTAAAACCCTAGGTCAACTTGACCCTCTTTTCCCAAGCTTCACCAACATGTCTCTCCTTTCTTCCCACGCGGTGCTAACGGTGTATTTTCCCTCTATCTGATTTGTCCTCGATCCATATACCTTGCTTATCTTTCATCCCTGATCTCCTCATCCAACGACTAGTTTTCTTGGGCTTCGCTCCTTCTTTTCTGCTCTTTTTCTTACTTCGACCCAGTAATAGTCACTGTGTCTCCTGCGAAGTTTGCATTTTACCTATTCTTCCTTGATCTTCGCTTGATTCCATACCTAAGGGCCAACAGGCCCCCAACACTCACATGTGACTTGTCCTGAGGCACTTCAGATCCGATCCTTCTATTTTTCTTTGGTTTTGGACTGCGCAGTGTAGCCTTTACTTTATACTTTATGCCTCCTCTTCCTCCTTGTGCAGACTGTCTTTTCTTTGTCTGGTACCCAGTTTCAACTACACCTAATACCTAGACCCTTTTCCTCTTGATTTTACTGAGAGTTGTGAGGCAGTTGGTTGTCATAGTACAACTTCAGCCAACTCCCATTTACCAACCCTTCCTTCCATTATCCGTTCAATGTCTTCAGCTGCGCAACTCCTCCTTCTATAACATAGGAAATCTCATATGGTCCAAGCCAATGCGTTCTGAACTTCCCTGGGTGTTTTATGAACTTATTTTCATACACCAGTACTAAGTCACCTTGCTTGAATGACTTCTTCTTGATGTGCCTGTCATGGTAGGCCTTCTCTTTGTCCTTCTGAACTTGCTGATGAAATCCTGCAATAAATCTGTCTTCTTCCAGTTCAACCAACTGTACAAGCCTCTCTTTAACAACTCCAGTGTCATCCATATCTGTAAAGGAAACAATTCTTAAGCTTGGCACCAGGTATTCCATTGGGACAACCTCTTCGAGACCATAGACTAGCTTAAAAGGGGTCTACATGGTCAGTTTCTTGCAAGTGGTTCTATAGGCCCAAAGTACTGTAGGTACTCTTAAGTCCCAGTCATCCCTATTCACATTACAAATCCTCATCAGTGTTGTCTCCAAAATTTTGTTGAATGCTTCGACTGTTCCATTTGCCTGAGGATGATAATGTGTGCTCTTCTGATGGTAGATGATAAACTCCTCAGTCAATGCTTCAACTGTCTGATTGATGAAGTGTGTTCCTTGGTCACTCATAAGGATCTTGGGGCATCCAAACCTGGTTATTATGTCATCAAATATAAATCAAGCAGCTGTAGTTGCACTATAGTCCTTGACTGCTCTAGCTTCAGCCCATCTGGTTAAGTATTTAGTCGTAGTAATGATATACCTTGCTCCTGTGCGCTTGCCTGGTGGGTTGATAGGTCCCACGAAGTCAATGGCCCATTTTTCGAATGCTTATAGGGTCATCTGCGGTGCTAATGGAATTTCATCTCTTCTGTATGGTCTCCAAAATCTTTGGCACACATCATGGGCTCTAGCATAATCCTTAGCATCTCTATGTAAGGTAGGCCACCAAAGGCCAACTCGCAGAACCTTCTGCTTAGCTTCTTTCCCTGCATAATTCCCTCCTGCGATGCCTTCATGAGCTTCTGCGAGGATCAGTGGGCGTTTTGCCTCCATAACACATCTTATTAGTATCTCATCAGGTCCCATATTGTATAGCTGACCCTCTATCAGTGAAAAGTCTGCAACATGCACTACTAGTTGTTTCTTCTGGGGAATTATATACTCACTAGGTGCCATTCATGTTGACAGGAACTGGACTATTTCTGCGAAGTGGTCATCAATCTTTCTGATGGCGAGCAGTTGTGCATCTGACAGTGTATCCTCCAGACTGGTGGGTTCTTCTCCATGTTCCAAACTCGACAAGTGGTCAGGGCCCTTGTTCATTCTTCCTGGCTTAACTATGATCTCAAAATCATATTCTTGAAACAACATAAGCCATCTGCATATTCGACCCCCCAGCACTGGCTTGTTGACTAGGTACTTCAACGCAGAGTGATCTGTGAACATTTTAAAGTGTCCTCCCAATAAGTAGTGGCAGAAATTTTGCAGCGCATACACCATGTCCAGTCCTTCTCTTTTTGTGGTGGTGTAGTTAATTTCTGTTGTGGATAACTTCCTGCTAGCAAAGGATAACAGGTGATCGATGTCTCCTGTTCCTGGCTATGCTAACACAACTCCCAATGCAATGGACGATGCATCAACATGCACATGAAACTTTTTAGTCCAATATGGGAAAACCAGAATGGGTGTAGTAACCATCTTTTGTTTCAGTGTGTTGAAGCTCTGTTGGCATTCTTCTGTCCAGCTAAACTGATAGTCTTTCTTCAAAAACTTCTCCATAGGTGTTGTAATATGGGCGTATCCTTTAATGAATTTTCTATAGTATCCAGTATGTCCTAGCACAATGCGCAATTGTTTGACTGAAGTAGGAGGTGGCAGGTCAACAATAATAGAAATTTTAGAGGGATCTACCAGCAGTCCCTGCTTACAAACAATATGCCCTAAAAACACTCCAAATGGTGAGAAGAAGATGCACTTCCTTAGATTCAAATAAATTTGACACTGCTTGCACTTATCCACCATTAGTCTTAGGCATTCAATATGGTTTTTCAACAAACTAAACACAGTCCAGTCATCAAAATATGCTTCTAAAAATTTATGCAAAAATTATTTAAATGCTTCAACCACCACCCTAGAGAAGATGGTCGGGGCATTATTTAGTCCAAATGGAATCACTGTATATTGGTAATATCCCCATTATGTTGCAAATGTGTTCTTGTGGTGATCCTCCTTAGCAATTCGGATCTGATGATATCTTGAGAATCCATTTGTAAAAGAATACACCTCCTGGCCTCCCACATTATCTAGCACTTAGTCAGTGAATGGTGTAGGGAAGGGGTCATGCAGACAAGCATCGTTCAGATTCCTGAGATACATGCAGATCCTAATTTCTCATGTATTCTTGTCTTGCACCACCATAGGACTAATCCATTCGGACTCTTCGACGGGTTCGATAATACCTGCTTCCAGCATTCTGTCGAGCTCAAGCTTCACTTTTTCCTTATACTTCGGGTTCAATCTATAGGGTCTTTTCTTGACTGGCTTCGCATCTGGTTTCAAAGGTATCCTCATCTCTCCCATAGGTCCCTTGATGCCCTTCATATCAGTGAAATTGGTCGGAAACAAGTCATGATATTCGTGCAACAACTCTGTAATCTTGTCAATGGTAGAAGCATCCCAATAATCTCCAACATTGACAAGCTTCAGTGTTTCCTCTGTCCCAATGTTGACTTTTGTAATCTTGATTGGCTGACCAATAAATGGTAGCTCAAATCCTGGTCCTTTCACATCTCTTTGGCCTTTTGTCTCAGCGATGTTGACCTTCCTTGGATCATCATCGTCATCTACATTAATGTTGTAACAACCCTGCAGTTTCTGGAGAGGCGCAGTCCACTCGTCCTCTTCTTGTTCCAAAGAGAGGCTAGATTCTTCTTCAAATACTTTCTGTCTCACAATCTGTAGTGTTTGGTCTACTAAACGATATTGACTTTCAAATAGAAATGTAGTTACAAAATTATGAGTCATACCTTTCCAATCTGTGGTGATGAGGCACAGCTCCGCTTGAAGGTACCAGTTGATAGGTGTGGTGTCCAACGTGTTGATGAATTTGTGCACCCATTTCTCTTGTGGAATATCACTCCAATCTTATTCACAGCTTCACACATGGTCCTTTGGTCATCTTTGACCTGTGTACCTCACTTCACAACTTTCTACTTGGGCTGAGAACCGCGCTGTCATCAAGGTTCAACATTGTACCCAGTCTGTAATATTGCTTTTGTGCGTCCCCCACCATCTTGCTGGTGTAGATTTTAGGGACTCATCCATTGCCAATAGTCTCTATTACATTGGCACACTTGCTTCAAAGTCCAAAAAGAAGGTCTCTAATGGATTCAAACCATCAAAGGTGAGTAATTTTTTCACCGTTGTACCAATCCAACAAACTTCTCTGGTCAGCCTGACACACCTTCTTGTGGATACTTCATACATCTGATTTTTCCAATTTTCCAGTGCTTCTTCTGAGTCTGATGAGCATACACTGTCACTTCGCTAGCTGATATTCCCATCAGTCGTAGGATTAATGTAATCATGTTGTCTGGCTGTCACTTTGTAGATATTCTCTAATTCATATGCGTGGTCTTCTTCTCTGATGGGTTCTGTGTATCTATGACCTTTATCTGGATCTAAAGGTGCAATGACCCTTAGGCCGTCTCTTTCAAATGTCATATGTCTCTTTTTCAAATCAACAAAAATAGAGTTGTTGAAGGCCCAATCAATTCCTAACAGCATCGGGTAAGGGCAGCTGTCATCAACAATTTCAATGACCTCAAAATCTGCAAAGGTCCTCACTCCGTTGATGTCCACATGGACATGCTCCAGTTGTCCAAATGGGATGACATCTTGTTGATTAGCCATCCTAAGCCTTATAGGGGAATAGACTAACTTCGTTTTTCTTGATTAAATTCTGAAGTTCCCTTACAACGTTTTCATCCTGGATTAGCTTAATACAAGTATATAGAAATTCCATGAGATTGCTTACCTCTTTTCCCTCTCTCGGCGAAGAAAACTGATCGAATACTGGTGGCATTCCATATTCTCTTACTTTTGGCCATGTTCTTGATGATGAGCCTTGATCTCTTCTGAATTCTTTCCTTGCATCTTCAAATGTTCATCTTTCTTTCTTGGCATCAAAATTTTGAGTCTTCTCCGCAGCTTTTCTGACTCCTGAGTCTTTTAGTCTTTCCCTGGGTCACTCTATCTTCTCTTGTAACAACGCCTCCTCGAGTAATAAAAACGACTCTTGAGTCTTCTTCGCGGGGTTCAAAATATATCAACTAGACTTGTGGGTTCTGTTGAGGTCCTCATCTTTCTTGAAGCTTATCCAGCAGCATAGGGAAATCTTCTATAACATGCTCAAAAGAATTGCAATAACTACAAGTAGTACAAGGGTTCTAACAATCCCTTGCTAGATGTCCTGGTTGCGTGCAGTTATAAAAAATTATCTGTCCTCGGCCTCAGCCCATTCCTCCTCCTCCTCTGTATCCACCGTGAGGATTGAATTTCCCTCTTCCCCGGGAGTTGTATTGCGTAGTGTTTCCTTCTTGTTGTACTTCGCCTTGGATCTTGTATACATCTCTTGACCTTTCATGCATGAGGTCATAGGCCCTACAGTCTCTATCATCATGCCCTACTAACTTACAGAAGGTGCAATATAGGTTTGCAGGTGTCTGAACATAATTCTTCATGTAATAAAACTCACCAAGGCAATTTCGGTTTCTGCATACTTCACACCAGGGAAATGTGACTTGCTTCAAGGCGTTCGAAGCTCCTAAGGCCAAATATTCATGAAATACAAGGAAATGTTCCTTATCATGGCCCTCTGATCTGCATCTGACACACCAGATGTCTTCTCTTTTGTCCTTTCCCTTATCCTTTTTTATATCTTTGACCTGTAAAGACAAACTGGTCAGCTGGCTCAAGATCTGGCTCATACCTGAGTTGGATTCTCCCATAGGGGTTGATTCAAGATTCATGGCGATCTCCAACACCTTAGACTACGAAGAAATTTTCTATTGCATCATAGGAACTCTGATGTGTGGTAACAAGGCAACGATGAACCATTCTTTGTTCTGTTCATCTGGGATCTTAAAAGTTAATCGGCCTGTTAAGGTATTGAATCTCTGATCGAATCCCTAGACATGTTTGAAAAAAATTTGTTTGATCTCCTTCAACTCTGTAATACATTGTGACTCCGATTTGGGTTTCTTGAATTCTGTAATCAGCRCGTTCTTGATATCATTCAATGGTTGGGCRTGTGCAAGTCCTTGGACAAGCTTCATGTACCAKCTCARTGCGCGATCTCTAAGAGTAGTGTTGAACTGGGTTCTTTTKAAAGCCTCATCAGTGACATTCTTAATATTCCACATGGATTCACACAAGAACCARTGTTGATCTGGGTCTTCAGATCCATCCCCTCTAAAGATAGGGAACCTCATCTCATCCTCCATAGAGCTACCTGGGTTTCYTGTCTGAGTAGATGATGAACTACTAGTAGTAACACTCTGAGGACTCTGGTGACTCTAATTACTCTGATTTCCTAGTGTTATTGAAACAACATGAGGGTTAATGATACTTACTTCAGCAGTCTGCGYAGTTCCTGAGTTTTCTGGCTCATCCTGGCGAAGTTCTTCAGTTGCTCCTTCCTCTGGCCTAGAGGGTTCTGGACGTTCTTCGTCTGTTAGATATGCCTCTTCTCCGCTATAGAAACCCTCTTCTCCGTAGTTTTTGTTAAAGAGGTTCTCAAGGTGAACCCCTCGAAATACTCTTCCACTGTGTGTATGTCCCGCCTCTGTGTCGTTGTCGCTGTCTGAATTCCTGAACATCATCCTTTTCAGATCCAACCAATCTACTGTATCTTCAAGATGTGGATTTCATGCAAGAGCATCTTGATTCTTAACTTTAGAAAATGTAAAAATTTCCCTCTGGGTCCTTTGAAAAAGTATCTCTCAGCTTGGCCATACGATTCTACTATGTCAACAACAAATTCAGTGATATACCCTCCAATGGTACTATCAAACCAATGATCTACTGCTCTGGATACAGCGTTGTCGATTGTTTTAACCTTCTGGATCAACGTCGACGTCCAAACCACATGGGGTCTAGATATGATCTCGAACTGGATATTAGCTAACCAAGCCAACCACTCAAACAACTCCTGATGGATTCCTCCAAAGAAGAACTCGTGGATGTCGGTGAAAATGTATCTTTGTAGCCAATATTCAGTACTTAGCTTAGTGTTCTTGTTTTGGGCTTCAACGAAGTCCCTCTCTTGATCTTCTATCCACTTTTGAATCTTTGTCTTCAATGGGAACCACCTTGACATTCTCTCACAAAGATTCTGGTCCCAGCAACAGAACCATTTGTTGGCACAGGGGCATACCCAAGGTTCACTCCAAGAGCACACCAACAAGACCTAACTACTGGCCCTTTCGGCAACACCTACGAAGCAGATGCAGTCTCACCCGAAGTAGCTATCGGGGGGTTGCGGGACATAGATGTCTACAACTAGGGGAATATCAAGTGGATCTTTATACAATACAGTGCAATATACCTAGCTCACTTATCACTAAAATCTACTCCACATTCTATAGATCTGATCTAATATAATAATGCAATAACAGTATATCAAAGACAAAGATAAATCATCAATCATACACACATAACACCAGATATACGTGGTTCACCCTCTCCCTAGGGCTACGTCCACAGAACTGTGCTTATGATATATTAAGGTAAAGCTTATAGTTCTTGTCTGCGCTCTCTGCTAGCATATCTTCTTCTTCTTCTTTCTTTCTCTCCCCCTCCTGTGCACCCAGCTGCAGGACTTGATCCTCGCACCCAGCTGAAGATCTTACAATGCCAGAAGGCTCTTACTCTCAACACTTCTCTCACTCACAATACAATATTCTCTCAATGAACAACAATCAATAACAATTCTCAACAACAGTACCGACCCGACCTAGGTCCTGTCAACCTCTATTTATACAATAGAGTCCCTCACCGACAACCTTAGGTCAAGACCTAGGTGTCAAAAGCCTAGATATACAAACCCTAGGTGTCTAAAACCCTAGGTCAGCTTGACCCTATTTTCCCAGGCTTCGCGCGGTGCTAACGGTGGATTTTCCCGCTATCTGAGTTTTCCTCGATCGATCCATATACCTTGCTTATATATCATCCCTGATCTCCTCATCCAACGACTAGATTTCTTGGGCTTCGCTCCTTCTTTTCTTCTCTTTTTCTTACTTCAACCCAGTAACAGTCACCATGTCTCCCGCAAAGTTCACATTTTACCTCTTCTTCCTTGATCTTCGCTTGATTCCATACCCAAGGGCCAACAATGTCATATATGAGGTTGACAAGAAAGTCACCGATAAAGGTAAAATGGCGAAGTTAGCTCTAACTCCTCCAATGCAAATCAAAGAAGTTAACAACAAGTGCTCCGATGACTATCAACATAATTATCATGAAAAGATCTGATGTGTGGATCATTCATTGGAGAGAATGTTCTTAACTCCTCTGACTGTGTCAGAGGAGTTAAGAAGAAGTGCTTTGATAACTTGTTTAATCGAGGAAATTGAGTCCTCCTTTCCTGCAGTTAATAGAAGACATTAACTCCAAATATTCTGATAGTTAATTAGCAGAGAAAAAGGGGAGTTTCTGATGGGGGGGAGAAAAGTGTATGTGAAAATAATCCGAAGACGATGATATGTTTCATACTAAGTATCATTGTGGGGATGACCTATGAACTCGTTTTGTGACAGAGTTTCGAGGTTTGGAAGGAATTGGATTAGGGCTATGGAAATGAAAGCATTGCTGGTAATTAGCATTGCCAGACTGAGGCAAGGTAAAAGTGAAAGGTATGGCCTTGGGATACCATGGTGATACCTGAAAAATAGATGAAGGGGAAGCATAGGGTTATAGTTAGCAATTGTGCTGAGCGGATAATCACAACGGTCATGGGGGGAGTTAGGGATTCTAGGGTAACAATAGATAAATATGAAATATCAAAAGCAACCTTAACCCTAAGTAGAAACCCTAACCCTAGATTATAACCAGTGGATGAAGAGATTACCTGGATTTTTAGCTACAGGTGGACGGTCGAGATCGATCGAGGATGCCTCGGTTGGGACTTGACACACTCTTGCTTGGGGGTTATCTTCCTCTCCTTAACGTTTGGTGGGATAGTGAGAATAGGGGGAGCGACACATTTATAAGTTATGTGAGATCAACAACGAATGCGAGTAGGTGTCATTTAAAACTGACAAATTTTAGGTTAAGTCTTCCAATAAACATCAGAGAAATTAACACAAAGTGTGTTGGTTCTGTCAGAGCACATGAAGACAACTCCCCTGATGAAATCAGAAGAGTTGATGTTAACTCCTCCCATTTCAACGGAGGAATCATAAATAACTTGGGAAATAGAAGGCTAATCATAGGGAAAAATAAGAACTCAATAAAGCTTATCGATGGAGTTGGGAGGAACTCCTATGATGTACATCGGAGGATTTGAGGGTAACTCCTCTGATGTACATTGGAGGATTTTCAATTATCTTTTCTGAAAAATAAAGAGACTTGTTTTGAAACAATTTTTTAATTGTTTTTATTTTGAGAAAAGTAGATTGAGGGAAGTGAAATTTGAAGGATGGGGTTAAGATCAAAGTAAAGAACCTACTGGAGGATCTTATCAAAGTGAAAAATGTAAGGTGATCCATTTTTTGAAATAAATTTACAAATGAATTACAAGGAAAATGGAGGGTTGTAGTGCTTGGCACAACACCCCCATAGTCTTTTTTAATATGTTCATAAAATTCTTGTTACTTGATTCTGCAAGACCATTTCCTTGAGGGTAATAATTGGAGTGGGATAGGATATTTCTATAGTTGAAACCAAAATTTGATAACTCTAAGGAACTAAAATCCTTGGCATTGTCAATGATGATCTTTTCTAGCACTCTGAAACAAGTGATGATCCATCGTTCCATCACTTGTGTTGTTAATTGTTTCCTTCATCAAGAACCCACCTTTTGGACCACCATATCTACTAAGAAGAGGTTACAAAGCTACTCCAAGCACATAAGGCCACTCCCCCAACCAATGTTTTCCTCCCAAAAGTTTCATTATGATACCATCTACCATGGACTTAAGGGACTTGCCTAAAATATTTATTTGTGTCATCCCTAGTTATGCAACACTGGCTTGCCCCAACCTAAGGGGCTTGACCAATTTGCACCTACTACAATGAGACTATGCCTCTTCACTTAGGATCTACAACCAAGTGTAACAACAAAATTATTCTAACAAATAGGCGTGTGTCCAATGGCATCCTTAAAGCATCCTAATAATACTTTTAATAGTTAGCCAATATTTGTCAATACTTAGCCAAACAAAACATCACAAGCAACAATAATCATCATCCAAGTAAAGAGACCACAACACAAAAGTATGGGTGACACCCAAGGTGGATGCCTTAACTTATGATTATGATGAATGTTACAAGAGTAGAACAAGGCAGTCTAGCCACTACATGTAACTCATTACAAATGATCCTAGGCAAAACTACCTATTGTCACAACACTTACACACTCTATGTAACATCCTAGTTTTGATCCCTTGATTGGTAATGTATATATGTGTATACGATGAATGGATAAAATCCAAGCAATGTAAAATGTAAATGTACATCGAATAATAATAAAAATATGTATCATAGGTTGCCAACGGAGAAGGACAAAAACATGGGGGGTTATGATTCCACAACAGAGGAATGAAAGGGGCTTAGGGGGATTCAAAGGGGCCAAAGAAAAATAATATTATTTTATTTCTAAGTCTAAGTCAATTACCTGATATTTTCCTATGTCATATCAACCTTAGGATGAGTTGCAAGTGAGATACGTGGGATTCTTGGGAAGACATGTAGTTAGTTGTAAGCATGCAAATATAATTCATGACTTTTTTTTATTGTGCGGTATTTTTCCAGTCATTCTAATGAAATCCAGGTCTGAGAGCTATGATGCTATGAATGTAATGAAATTATGGGAAAGGATCCCATGTGTAAAATTTTTACCCTGTGTGAAGGGAATTGTTTCCATTGGCAAGAATAGTGACAATTGAGAATCCCTAGAGTCCCTGGCAATCAAATTTCCTGACCAGTCTGTGTTGGAGCCCAAAAGGCAATTAGGATAGCCCGAGGGATTGCAAAGAAGAGACAGGTATCCCATTCCTTGGGTTGTGTAGGCTAAGAGGGAAAGAGATCTTGTGGAATTGGGATAGTTGTAAGAGTTAACAATCTGTGATAGCTAGGAAATTAGGTTGTGTTAGAGGATTAGAGTCATCCATAGGAAGAGTTCTTCCTTGTGGACTCATATCCTTAGCTCAGGGGTGGTCTGTTGTAAAAAGAGTATAGTGCAAAAAATCTTATGGTTGGGTGGAATGCCCTTTTTCTACAGCTAGTTGGTGTTTCATTTCCCAAAAAGATAAGTGTTATAGTGTATTTGTAATCATCTTAATTTAATGTTGGTTATGATATCAATGGAATGTTGTTATATTTATATGTATAAAAATCCATTTGTAATCATGCTTGATGTAATTTTAATTTCATCAATTTTTTGGTCATGTTTGCGTGCATAAATAATTAAATATCAAGATGGTGAGAATTATGGTATCATAGCTTTAGAATTAGGAATTTGACCCAATAAGATGGGTAGGCATGTGATAGAAAGGTATCATAGCAAGATATAAAGTCGATGGAAGGAATTTTGAAGTACCCAGCTATCCCAATAGTGTACAGGAGTGGTTGGGTATGTAACAAAGTGGTATCAGAGCCAAGGCTACAGATCGAGGTCGTGTGGGCCAAAAACTAGCTTGTGTATGAAAAAAAAAAAGTGGTATCAGAGCTACTAGTTACAACACTAGAATTGTATGGGCTACAAATTAGAGATTTTTGTTACAATATTGGGGTTATATGGGCCATAAATCAATTTGGATATGAAGAAGTTACAATGTGCTTGTTACATGTTTGACATAATTCTTCAAGGAGGATAATTGGGGAAAAATAGTGTTGAAGTTTGTAGTTGCATATTTTATGTTGACATAGTTTATATTCCAATATTGAAGCTACTATAGAAGTGAATTGATGAAATTATAAGTTTTTCCTACATAAGTAATCGAGGAAAAATCTCAAAATTGGAAAAATCCCCAATTCTAAATTAAATCTAGAGGTTCAATTGGTTCTGGGTTGTTGAATTAACAAGATATGGGGTCAAATTGTAGAGCTTGGAAAATTCACAGTGGCTGTGAAATTATTTGG
>ML788211.1:438074-452731 GCA_009831015.1 Picea engelmannii | reverse complement strand
TATATATATATATATATATATATATATATATATATATATATAATTTTTTAATTTTTGGAAAATTTCAAAAATATGATGTGGACCCGTACTGGTAATGTGTATTAGCTGGGTGATGTAGAGGAATTAGGGTGTTTCCAGGTGGATTCAAGTGTGTAGGTGGTAGCCACGAGGTAGGGTCTATGGTGGTAGGGTGGTATGCGTGTCCCGTGGGTAGTAATGGGTGGTAAACATTTTATGAAGGGTTGAGTGCATTTTAACCAACAACATGTTATTCCTCTGTAATAGATCTCAACCATTGATATGAGATCTAGTACGGGAAACATGTGTGCCAACAAAGGGATGTCAGAGATGGGACCCCCACTGATCTAGGTGGATATCGGTGGCCACCCACCTATTCCACTGGCTCAAAACATAGTTTTCCACCTTGGTAGTTTTTCTACAATTTTCAAGTCTTGAACTTTTGGGGCTGTTTTGAGGCCCTAAACGACCTATTTTTGGCCCAGAAGCACCCAGTCGATATCCAAAGGCTTGGACTAGGCCATTCAGAATGTGTACTTCTCGTCTATACCTTTTCGAAGAGGTATTGAGTGCCCCAAATCGAGATCGTATGCAAAAGTTGCACCCTCAGAAAGTTGACATATCAACTACCCCCATCAGGACCCACAAACCTTTAGCATTTCATATTTTGGGGTTAGGTTTTTATCATTTATGCTTTATGTTAAAAAGGTATTTGGAGCCTCATTGCAATCATATCCTTGTGAGTGAGTGTAGTCATAACATCTCTTCTTAGAGATAAGTTGACACCAGTCTAGAGAGTTCATTTCAATATGTATTTTTATAGTTTATGTAGATTTCATTCATTAATAGAAATTGAGTATTAATGTATCTCTATGTTCCTTGCAATATCTTTGTGTGTTTATTTATTAAATATCTACCTTCATTTCATTCTCAGCATAATCCATATTAGTGGTATCAGAGCAGTCTGCTCCTTGTCATTTCTTAGTACATGGCCTCGACGAGGTCAGGGTGTAGAGAGTCAGGTCTCAAGCTAGTTTCTATTGAGGAAAACTAGCCCAAGCGACCTCCCATGGCGGAAGAAAAGAGATACGAGGGATCATGAGATCCTATCAAGCTATTACTTGCAGAATTCCTCACACAACAGAGGAACAAGATGATGGATAATTTTTCCCAAATCCTTCAATGTCTGCAGACAACAACACATGCATCTTTGTCAAGCAACCACTTTGGAGGCGCCACCCCCTTCAAGGTACATGTTAATTTTGATATTCATGTATTTGAAGGTCAGATAGATGAAGATGATTTGGAAAAGTGGGTAAATATACTAGAAGGTTATTTCTCTATTCACAATTTTTCTAATACGGAAAATATCACCTTTTCACTCATGAAGCTTGTCCCCCATGTCAAAGATTGGTGGGAGACTTACTGTGAGAAAAAATCCACATATGATTCTAGAATATTTGGGGCTAAGCCCACTTGGGACTCTTTTATGGATTCCATCAAGGAGTAACATTACCCTGTTGGAAAATATGATGTCCTATACATGAGATGGACCACATTGCATCAAGAGAGGGGATAAATAGTGTTTGAGTTCACAAATACCTTCCATGCCTTACATACCAAGTTGGGTATCAAATAATCTGAGTGACATCTAGTTCTAAAATATCGTGGGGGTATACACATGTACATACAAATCAAAATGGATTTTCTAGACATCTCTTCACTGGGAGCTGCTTATCAATATGTTGTCAAAATCAAGCATAAATTTAAGAAGCAGAACAAGTAGGAATTTGGGTATGAAAATATGCAACAACCAAATTATGGTAAAGGTGGCCCTAACTCACATAATATCCAACCTCAATAATACCATTCCAAGCCACAGTAAAATAATGGTAACAAGAAGACGAAGAAGGACATTGGAAAGTGGTGCAAATTATACAAAATCCCTTGGAACAACACTGATGAATGTCGCTCAAAATAGTCAGTGGTGGCCAAGATGAAAGAAAAAGAGTTGAACCCTGACTCAGACTCTAATTCATAAAACAATAAAAGGAAACAGATCATTGATGCAAAACCCACTGCTACCATCACAACCACAACAATCCAACCAAAAGAACTAGATGAGCATGAGGAGGGGGAGCGCCTCTTCCATTAACAGATGTGGGTGAAGGGGAACCCATTGCCCTTCAAGGATGAGGTATTGTGTGATGTTTCCCCACTCTAAGTCTATAATGTTATTTTAGGCCAAACATTTATGTGAAAGCGTCATGTTGTTTATGAGTCCTAACCCCATAGTTTTATTATTACTTTGAAGGTTTAGTTGTACAAGGAACCAGAGGTAGTTCCAACTACTTTCATGGTAAAACAATGCCACAAAGTAATCTCTCACACTGCAAATTTTATCCCCCTAATGATTTGGTCAAAGGGTGAACAAAAGGACATTGCGACAACTACATCCTCGACCCAACACCTTTCTATCCAAAAGAAGCAGGTCGACATTATTGTAGAGGAGCACAAAGATATTCTTGCTTCACCTATGGGGGTGCCTCTACACTTCCCATTGAATCCAAACTATAACATAGCCCTTCATAGCTATATTGGCCACAACCCTTTCCAGGTGTGCTTGGAGTTCCAAACATTAGCCCCCATTGATATATCTCCTCATGATGCATCTTCACCGATAGAGTCCTTACACACTCATGTCAAGGAATATCATGCAACTAGATTGGTTGAATGGATCCAACCCCCCCAACAACAGCTTCATGAAATCCTTCAACAAGCTAAGCATGAAAACTTGTTCAACAAGGCAAGTGACTGAACAAGGTTCAGATTCAACAAAAGCTTCCCCATCTCCCATGGGAACTTGACACAAAGTGGACCATTGCTTCCTAAGGGGGCAGGAACGATATAGGTGGATATCAATGGCCACCCACCTATTCCACTGACTCAAAACAAAATTTCCCACCTTGATAGTTTTTCTACGGTTTTTCAGGTCTTGAACTTTAGGGGTCGTTTTGAGGCCCTAAACGACCTTTTTTTGGCCCAGAATCGCTTAGTCGATAGCCAAAGGCTCTCAATTAGGCCATTTACTTCTAGGATCGAAATTTTTGAAAAGGTACCGAGTGCCCAAAATGGGGATCGTATGCAAAATTTACGCCCCTTGGAATTTAACGTATCAACTACCCCCATCAGGGCCCACAAACCTTTGCCATTTCATCTTTTGGGGTTACAGTTTTGGATGTTTAGGGTTTTCTCATTTATGATTTATGTAAAATGCATTTGGAGACTCATTGTAATCATCTCCTTATGATTGAGCATAGAGGTCACATCTCTTCTTAGAGATAAGTTGCCACCATTCTAGCGAGTTCATTTTACTCTCTATTTTTACAATTTCTGCAAATTTCATTCATTAATAAAAAAATGAGTATCACTATATCTTTGTGTTCCTTGCAATATCTTTGTGTGTTTCTTTGTTATATATATGCCTTCATTTATTTCTCATCATAATCTGGATCAGTGGTATCAAAGCAGTATGATCCTTGTCATTTCTTAATGCATGTCCCCGACGAGGTCAGGGTATAGAGAGTTGGGTCTCAAGCTAGTTTCTCTTGAGGACAACCAACCCAAGTGGCCTCCCATGGTAGAATAAAAGAGAGACAAGGGAATAGGATATCCTATCAAGTTGTTGCTTGTATAATTCCGTGTGCAATAGAGGAAGAAGATGATGGAAAATGTTTCCCAAATCCTTCGACGACTGCCAACAACAACATATGCATCTTTGTCAAGCGACCACTTTGGAGGCACCACCCCCTTCAAGGTACAAGTTAATTTTGATATTATTATATTTGAAGCTAAGATAGATTCAAATGCTTTGGAAAAGTGGTTAAATCTACTAGAAGGTTATTTCTCTGTTCACAATTTTTCCAATATGGAAAATATCACATTTGAACTCCTAAAGGTTGTTCCCCATGTCAAATATTGTTGGGAGACTTACTGTGAGAAAAAATCCATAGAGGAGTCTAAAATATTTGGGGTTGAGCCCACTTGGTACTCTTTTATAGATTCCATCAAGGAACATTATTATTCTGTTGGAAAATACGATGACCGATATGCGATATGGACCACATTGTGTCAAGAGAGGGGCCAAACAGTGCCAAAGTTCACAAATACCTTCCATACATCGTGCACCAAGTTGGGTACCAAATAATCCAAGGGACATATGATTCTAAAATACCATGGGGGTATACATAGGTACATCCAAATATAAATGGATTTTTTGGACATCTCGTCACCGAGAGCTGCTTATTGATATGCTGTCAAAATCGAGCTGAAATTTAAGCAACAAAACAAGCATGAATTCGGGTATGCAAATCCACAACAACTGAAGTATGGTAAAGGTATCCCTAACTCACATAACAACTAACCTCAACAAAACCAGTCCAAGCCACATGAAACGAAGACTAATGGGAATATGAAGAAGGATACTAGAAAGTAGTGTGACTTCCACAAAATCCCTTTGCACGACACTGATGAGTGTCGCTCGAAACAATCATCGGTGGTTGAGCTCAAAGTAAAAGAGTCGAACCCCGAATCAGAATATGATTAAAAAAATAATAAAAGAAAACATATCATTGATGCATAATCCACTGCTACCATCACGACCATAGCAATCCAACCAAAAGAACCAGAGGAGCTTGAGGAGGGGAGAGTCTCTTCTAGTCACAGATGTGGGTGAAGGGGACCCCACTACATTTCATTGTTTATAGTGAAAGACAACAGAACATAATCTTAGTAGAGGTCATCAAGTAGTTGGATTTTCCAACAAAACCACACCCACACAATACGACATCAGGTGGCTTCATTAGGGATGAGATCTTTGTGTCATCCAATAGTTCTACTTGTCCTATGGCATTGATCCCTTTAAGGAGGAGGTACTATGTGATGTTTCCCCACTGGAAGTCTGCGATATTATTTTAGGCTAGCCATATATGTGGAAGCGTCATATTGTTTATGATTCCTAACCTTGTAGTGTCATTGTTACTTTGGGGGGTTAGATTTACAGTGTACCAGAGGTAGTTTCAACTATTTTCCTGACAAAACAGTGCCACAAAGAAATATATCACACCACAAAGTTTAGCCTCCTCGCGATCCATTCAGAAGGTGAACATAAGGACACCATGAACACTATAGCATTGGCCCAAGACCTTTCTATCTAGAAGAAGCAGGTCAAAAATATTGTAGAGGAGCACAAATATATTCTTTCTTCACTTATGGGGGTGCCTCTGCACTGTCCAGTCAATCCAAATTATAATAGATCCCTTCACTTCTCTATTGGCCACAACCCTTTTCAGGTGTACTTGCCCAGCTCCTCATGTTGCATATTCACTAATAGAGTCCTTCCACACTCATACCAAGATAGATCATACAAACATATTATTTGAATGGATCCAACACCCCCGACAATAGGTTCATGACATACTTCAACAAGCTAAGAATGACAACTTATTCAGCAAGGCAAGTGACTCACTAAGGTTCATATTCAACAAAAGTTTCCCCATCTCCTAGGGGAACTTGACGCAATGGGGACCATTGCTTCCTAAGGGGGGAGGAATGATCCATGTGGATATTGGTGACCACCCACCTATTCCACTGGCTAAAAACATTTTTTTCTACATTGGTAATTTTTTTATGGTTTTTCAAGTCCGGTACTTCTAGGGCCATTTTGAGGCCCTAAATGACCGTTTTTTGTCCCAGAAGCACCCAATCAATACCCAAAGGCTCTCAACTGGTATATTCAAAATATTTTCTTCTCGGGTAGACCTTTTCGACGAGATAATGAGTGCCCCAAACATAGATCATATTGAAAATTTACACCCTCAGGAAGTTGATGTATCAACTACCCCCATCAGGGCCCACAACCTTTTGGTATTTCATATTTTGGGTTGAGGGTTTTGGATGTTTAGGGTTTTCTCATTTATACTTTATGTTAAAAAGGTCTTTGGAGCCTCATTGTAATCATATCCTTGTGAATGAGCATAGCTATCACATCTATTCTTAGAGATAAGATACCATCATTCTAGCAAGTTCATTTCACTCTCTCTTTTTACAGTTTCTGTAGTTTTCATTCATTAATAGAAATTGAGTATTACCGTATCTTTGTGTTCCTTGCAATATCTATATGTGTTTCTTTGTTATATCTCTTCCTTCATTTCATTCTTAGCATAATATGAATCACCCACCCATCACAACTATCAACGATAACATTCTAAGTGGAGGATGTGGGGTAGATCACTTACCATTGTCACATCCACAATTAGGATCATTCCAAGTGGTGGAAAAAGGAGATAAAGGTATTGGTGGCCCACATTAATCAATAAATTAATTATAATAACAAACAATTATTATAAGTAAATCAAAGAGAGATAAAGGGGGCCATGAAGGACTTTAAATGACAAGGGGTGAAGGAATATGACATGGTAGATGTGGGTGATGACACATAGGACTTGATGACCACATCAATAGGCATGTGTCATGCCACATCGATAATATAAAGATTTATTTTAAAAAATGGTCTGGAGCCAAAACATTATTTTTGCCATAACAAGAGTATTGTATGTTAGAACTAGGTGAAATTTCAAGGGTCGGTCCGTAGTGAGGAGGGCCATAAAAGTGTTAGTGAGGGTCATTGGTTGATTCTACTCCAAAATTCCAGAAAAATGAAATTTAGTGATTTTCAAAGAGTGGGGTGGTACTCATTGATAGAGGTATTGTTGTTCATGAAGTTTGGAGAGAAGGGAACAAGAGCGGGCATGAAGAAACCTAGTGGATCATTTGACCAAATTCCATAGGTTTTGGAGTGGAGATGCAAAAACATGCTAAAATCCACTATTCCAGGAGACTTTTTGATGCTTTTTGGAATCTCTAGGGGAGGAAAAGAGACCCAAGATCACGAATATGGAAAATTTATCCATTTAGACATTTTGTGTCCTCAACAATCTAGACAACTTTGTCATACTAAATTTTTCTCAATTTTTCTTCATTTGAGAGACAATCATTTTGGCTAAAACTTCTAAATCTAGAGAAAGTGCAAAAAGGGAAAAGTTGAAAATTCTAGATTGATGTAGAATTTGACTGGAGAATTAGAGCATGAATCTAAAAGTTATTGTGTACTCACCATCATTAATATTATTTGCACTTGATACAAAAATTTCTTTGGTTATTTCCAAATTCCAATCTACAGGTGGTAGAAGTTTGTCTTTGAGCTTGATCGTGCCAATGAGAAAAGTGTAGAAAATGGGCAAAAATTGTGACTTTTTAGAGCTATAACTTTTAACTCTAAATTCATATTAGGGCATGGGCATAGTCATTGTAAAGAAAATTCAAAGGAGACTATGTATTAAAGCTCAAATTTTGGATAAGTGCTTCAAAGTTGTTTAGGAATTGAGAGGAAGAAGGACCTATAACCTTAATTAACAAAAAAAAAAATGAAAATTCAAAGGAGAATATGTATTAAAGCTTAGATTTTGGATAAGTGTTTCAAATTTGTTTACAAAATGAGAGGAAGGACTTGTAGTCTTAATTAACAATTTTTTTTTGACAATGTGCATAATTTCCAAAATTTGAAATAAAGAGCTACAAATCTAGAAATTAGGCATATCTAATAATTTTTATTGTATGCACACTTCTTGAATAATCAATATTACAACTAGAACAAGTAAAGCTCATAATTGTAAAACAAAATTGAGAAAGAGACATGAAATAAGAACAAGGAAATGAAGAAGAAGTTAAAGGCCTGAATATCGATATGGGAAATGAAGAAACAAAGTCCAATGGACACACAGACAAAATGGAGCCATTAGAGCTGTTAGAAACCATGAGAAGTTTAAATATGGAAGTGCAGAGTTGTAGATATAAAAATGAGAAGTTTTTGAAAGATTAATATAAGAGAACTTAGTTAAACACTCAACTACTACAAAGTTTAAATCAACTACAAAGGAGAATACATAATGGATCAGGTTCAAGGCGTGAGGAAGAAGGTAGATCCCATGCAAGGAAGCATACTTACAAAAGATCCAAGAAATCAACAAGTGCTATAAAAACTCAAAGACAACACCACTCACCAACTCATTCAACCATTAAGTCATATGCATTTAAAGAATCAAAGAGCAGCCTAGAAGTGTCCCATGTTAGGCATCAAAGAGGAAGACATGAATTGGGCAGTTTGCAAGGAGAGCTTAGGAAGATTAAGCCACAAACTTTTGATGGTAAAAAAAAAGGGGAGAGGATGTAAAGCTTGGTTTCTAGGGATAAGGAAGTATTTTTAGTTCCATAGTTACTCATCCAACCTAGAAGCCAATATTGATATATACCATCTACAAGGAAAATATTATATGGTGGGATCAGCTAAATCAAGTTAATCACATCAATGAGATGAGAATTTCTTGGAAGCAATTCAAGAAGAATTTCTAGCAACAATATCTTTATGGTCACTACTATGACAAGAAGACACGAGAGTTCTTTCAGCTCAAGTTGGGAAATATGATCGTGGAGGAATATGCAAACATGTTTTGGGAGTTGTTGAGGTATGTGGGATTTTTTAAAGAGGAGAAGGTGAATATGCAAAGGTTATTAAGTGGGCTGCCATCATTTTACAGAGACAAGATCCAATTTTACAAACCTAATACTGTTGAAGAGACCATCAAGAAAGATAAATACTTGTATGAGAAGAACAAAGGTAAAGTGATTTTCTAGAAGTCTTGGAAAGATAAAAAGAAGGATAAAATGGATCAAAGGAAAAGAGTATTCAAACCTCCTTTCTTCAAGGACAATCCTACTATATATCCTAATACATACCAACAAAGTCAACCAGCTCTGAGTGAATCCAAGATGGTAGAATCCTTGGGAAAAGGGCAAAGCATCCAATCAAGTGTTGGGAATGTAAAGGAGACCATATGTACAAATATTTTCCTCATAAGGGAGACATAATGAGGATTATCCAAAACATACAGGAGGACACTATAGTGGAATATGTGGGCAAAAATATTTCCAGAATATATGCAACCTTGGAAAATCGACAAGAATACATAGATAAAGCATGATTGAGGTTGAAGGTAAGATTGTGAATCAACCCATTGTTATTTTAATTGATTTAGGAGAAATTCATGGTTACATTGCTCCTAATATAGTTAAACAATTTCATTTGAAGAAAAGTAAGCATGATAAATCATGGTTGGTTCAACTAGCTACTTGAAGAAAAAGAAAAATTAATGAGATTGTTAAAGGTTGTCCATTAGATATGATTGGTGTGAGCACTATTGAAAATTTGAACATGATATCACTTGGGTCATATGATGTCCTCATTGTAATGGATTTGTTATATGTGCATCATGCTATGCTATATTTCCATAACCAAACTTTTACTTGTGTTGATGAAGAAGGAAAGCAAAGGACAATGAAAGGAATTCCAAAACCTTAGCTACAAGGGAGATTTTTTCCTTACAATGGAAAATATGCTTTAGGAAAGGATGCCAATTGTATGTGAAGATCCAACCAAGTGAAAAAATCCAATCCTTGAGGACTTTCCAATGTTGCAAGAGTATGAATATGTATTTGGGGAAATACCATGTTTACCATTAAAAAAAGATATATATATCTATTAATTTAATGCCTGGAGTTGCACCAATATCTAAGACGCCATATATAATGAGCATATCAAAATTGAAGGAGATGCAAGTTTAATTAGAAGAATTGTTCAAAAAATGGTACATAGGACCAAGTGTCTCACCTTGGGGAGCTCTACTACTCTTTGCTAAGAACAAAGATGGAACTTTGATGTTGTGCATTGATTTTAAACAAATGAACAAAGTCATTGCGAGGAATAAATATCCTCTACCAAAAATTGATGACCTCTTTTATCAGCTAAGAGGATTTAATATATTTTCAAATATAGACATGAGGTTAAGCTACCATCAAGTAAGGAGAAAGGATGAAGATATCGACAAGATAACTTTTAGAACTAGGTATGGACACTATGAATTTGTAGTGGTGCCATTTGGATTGAATCCCTCTTCATTAACCTGCACAAAAATCACATGAATCTTTTTCTTCATGGCTAATGGCATATGTTTCTTACACACAAACAATTTTGTATGAGGTAATTCTTGGCTATCCCCCAATAGAAAATGCTTAATCTTGTGTAGATGCACATTAGCACTTGTAAAACTAAGATTTACAAAAAACCATGCATGTAGACAAGCCTAATCCCTCACCCATTAGTGTGTATCCTCATGAATATACTAAGACTTCTAAATAACACCAAAAGTGAATGGATTAGTGCACACAATGTTGAACTAAACACCTAGTCTTGGTCTCGAATGCCTCACAAATATCCATGCGCTTATCTAGATTTGTCTCCCCAAAGAAAACAAGAATTTCTACAAAAATATCATTTTGTGTAGTAGGTACTTGCATCCCTATCATAGGGTCGATAGAAGCTATAACATAACCTTAATTGAAAAAACCAAACTCTCCTAAGTTTCTAATGTAATTTTGTGTGTGATTTGGTGCATTGGATGACCAAATGCACTCGATAATAGGTCTGAGCTATTGATGCAAACATAAAATAGACATTTGTAAGTGACCAAAGTAAGGTAATCTATCCCCAAGCATGAATTACATGGAAAATTGATGAACAGAGGAGAAACAAATATCGAGGGAAGTTTCTCAATGAAGTATCTTTGCTATGGAGTAAGAGGAGATGGACCCAAGTGGATAATCCTTCTCATGAAAAACTTGCACACAATGAAAACAATTATTCATTTCTACAAAAACATATGTAACACTGAATTAGGTGACACTTGGAGAGATTGAAGAACGTGGGGTGACACTTGGTGTGATTGTGGACCGTGGGATGGATATGGTGATGGTGGTCCTATCCTATATAACATCCCACTCCCAAGAGAGTGCACTTATGTTGAGCACTGGAACATTCATTTCGTCGATCAGGAACAACATGGATATGACCAACGTTTGGATCTTTAGATAATTGGCATTAATGTTGGATTTCATGGGTTTTAATGGCCTTGGTTATTTTGTGCATTTCTCTCTGTTTTTATGATGATAGTGGGTTGGTTAAGCATATCTCAGAAGTTCCCTACGGCCCATTTTGACTCTTGTTGTTGGATTCTCTTCGATCTATGGCTCTCGCTTGAATTGATTTTGGTCTCTTCCCATGTTCCCACCTGGCTTATTCTTGTCTTTCCCCTTCATTGTTCCATGGATCCACGTGCATATTGAGAAAAGAAGACTCTATTACATCAAACATGTGTTTCCATGACTATTGAGTTTTATGTTTCATCTGTCCCTCAGGGAGTTCAGGCTGCCATGTTAGCTCTGGAGGAGGATGTAAAGATTATCTTGGCTACCCAGGAAGATGAGAAGGTCGATGCTCATATGGGGGATATCATTTCGGAAATGGGATGTAATCAAACCAGGGAATCCAAATTCTATAAAACTATGGAGTTGTACTAGCATACTAAGACTATGGTCTATCAAATAATTCTTCCAAAGGACCAAGAATACATGAAATTTAAGCAACGTTTGAAATCTTTGGAGGACCATAAATGACTGATCATTACAATGGTTTCTTGGTCAGTTAAACATAATGGTGTTTATTTCCAAGTCACTCAAGACAATTGTTAACAAGCTGGGACTTCATTGGATGCAAGACTCACCGCCAACGCCTTCACACCTATTTCTCAGGTGCCTCATTTCCATGATTGAAAGCAACCTATATTTTTTTATTCTGACTCTATATGGGTATTTGTTTTAGATGTTCAACTTATAGGGTATGGTTATCTAATTTACCTATTAATTATATTTATAAACTTCTAGTAGTTTACAATCACGATTGATCACAATTTTGATTTAAACTTGGTTTCCCTCTTTGGGCAGGTAAACAATCATGGGTTTTTTTGGTTCTGCTTGAAAAACCTTATGCTATATGGACTATTGAGGAAAAGAACCATCTATGTACATTCTGTTAATAGTTGAATAGAAATTACTTACTTACAAAAAAAAAAAAAAAAAGAATAATAACCCTTACGGTTAATATAAAATCCAATGAAGATCTATGAAAACCATCTGAAAAGATTTTTTTTGGGGGGGGATAGATTGAATGATTTGTTTTAACATTAATATAAATAAATGGATATGAAATGGAATATTTCACCTTGAGGGAGTGATGTATATGGCCTCCAAGCTCTATCGTTAGGGTGGTTGTATCCTCTTTAGAAAATTCTCTCTCAATCTTGGAGAGGATTGTCCCCTTATGTAATGGACAATGGAGGGGAAATTTGGTCAACACAACCACCCATGATACTCAATATAAAGGATGGAAGCAAGCGGGATTAAAATCTTGGTAAAAAACCAATAACATAAACTTCAATGAATTTAATTTCTTAGAGAGGAAATGGAGCTCCATGTCAAATATTGGCACATGTGCTTGTATTTATTCTAGGGATGTCTAGATACTCCTTTATTGAGTAAAAAATTCTAATTGGTATGGGATTTTCTTGACCAAACCATTTTTTAAAGTGACCATGACATTCAATGGGCCATGGAATTTATTGTGTTATTGGTGTAAGATGAACCGTGTGGGTCTTGCTGAAATTCATGCATAGTTTCATGCCCCATGGAGGGGAGGGCCACACAATTCTTCATTTTGGTCAAATTGAAAGTTGTCTTTTGTCCTATTTGATTAATATATCCTTTTATCCATAGTTTTGAGATTCCATATGGTGGTTAATGCTAATTTGTGATATCTTTGATTTAAATCACTTAATTGTCTCAAGAAGATGAATATGGCATGGTAACAAATGCTCCCTAATGTGTGAGGATAGGAGAGCCTCGTATATACAAAATACATTATGTTTGTCTGTCCAAGTATTGATAGAGAGATTTGCACCGAGGGTAACCTTGAGAGAAGTAAAGGAGGCCAATTGTAAAACAAAAATGGTGAGGTGAAATATATATACAATCTCTTCAAAGGAGGTGAGTATATCCACACTCGTGAAAAAGTTAAGTCAAGAACAATATGGGACCATGGCTTCATAAGATGGTAGATATGGAGTTAGATTAAGAGGCATATGAAAAATGGTTGTTGCTTCTGTTTAAAATATGTGATGGAACAATGTCACCCAGTGGGGGCATAAAATTGTAATACAGAAGACCCACAGTGGTGAGAGGGCCTAGACATGATGGTATCTCATTGAAGAGAAGCTTAGTCTAGGGGATTCACTAAAATGATGGAAAGGAATTGTGCATGTGCATGTCCATGGTATTCAACTAAACCTAGAACAATGTCATCATGATGTACAAATATCCATGATGTGATAATTATTTGTGGTTGAGCATGGGGGAAACCATATATTTAGTAATCAAGGATGCAGATCACTTATATATGCAAGGTAGTTGGTTGATAATGATAATGGGTCCCAAGGTACAAGTACGAACCAACATGCTATGAATAATGGTTTGAGGTAAAACATTGAAAGGAACCATACAGTCATGGATCAATGATCGACATCCACTATTGTCTGTAAGGTATACCACTAATGATAAAAAGGTAATCAAGGTATTGGGCCTCTAAATCAAACCCCTAAAGAAAACGTGTTATGGTTGATAGAGAAATATCCATCAGAGAAAGGGTATTGATAACTCTTGTAAACCAATAAAAGGTACAACAAACATTGATAAATGATAAAGGTTTGGACTTGACACAATGGGATAAGTCTATGATGGGTATGATAGATAAGATTTCCCTCGAATGGAGAATAAAGGACAAATAACTTGAGTGATAACCATCAACCCAAATAAGACAACTTAGCCAAATATCTATGTGTAAATCAGGACACAAGAAATGTTGAGGGCATATTGGGGACCATAAAGATGAAGCCAAACTGAAAGTGAGAGTGTGGCTCAATGACCTGGTGATGAAATCAAAAGGATGGGATGAGTGGGACTCAAGGGCCATGACGACAAGGTGATTGGATGGTGACTAATGAGACCTGCAAATGGACAGGACAAGGTGACACAATACTAATGCTCCAAACAAGAGAAACACTGACAATTGTTTGAACTGGTAAAGAGATGTAGCATGGAGTTGATACTAAAAAATTAGTTTCCTTCCCAGTTTTGGTTTTTGATTTTTTAATTATGTTTTTGGAATTTTGTGGTTTTTTGTTAGATTTTTTATGGTTTTGTATTTATAAAGAACAAAATCATGATTAATCTACAACAATAATATAGGATCCAAATATAACCAAGTAGTTCTGAATGATGGATATGGAACATGATATAAAAAGGGTGTTGACAAGGCGATCATCTGGGCTAGGTCTCCTTAGAAAGGGTGGGTGATGGAGGTCTACGTACAAATGGAGTTTTGACATATGGATGAAGTGTAATAGTGGGTGTTATTGGATAAATCCGTAGGTGCGGACACTAACCGATCTCCCTAGATCCACCTGGATCTAGAACAAAGCAAGACAGAACATGACTCTTTCCCTAGATTCTAACCATTGAATCAAATATGAGGCAAGAACAAATAACATACCTTATTATCACTTCCTTTGATCTTTGTT
>ML788211.1:418702-430084 GCA_009831015.1 Picea engelmannii | reverse complement strand
TCCCAAAATGTAAAGTGCACTAAACTAGGGAAATCAATGTGAGGAAAAGTGTTATTGTTTGGTGAGTGCAAAAGAACAAGTCAAAGTGGTGAGGCAAATCATTGGGATGAGGTGGAACTTATGAAAAAAGGTTGAGATGCATCATCACAAAGGGAGATTCTATACCTATATGCTATTGTAGTGAATTATACATGAAGTAGGGCCACAAGAATTGAGAAGAATGGATAAAATGGCTCTCTAGAAAAATATCTTCACACATAAAAATAGAGGCCATGACATGACAATGCTTGAAAAAATGAAAGAAAAAAATTGTACTATTGTACATGTGTTTAACGCCAACTATGGTGTACGCTCCTATGATGTGGTCTAGTTAGTGTTGGAGAAATTGGGGGAGATTCAAAATTGGATGCAACAACATGAGGTATGTGGGAAGGGTCACCCTCATGGGGGGAAGCAGGTGGTGTCTCAATTGGAGGAGTAGTGGTGAGAGGGGATGTTGTAAGGAAGTTATGAGAGATTAATGAAATGAATGGAATTTTGGACAATATTGAGTATAATGGTCTAGTATGTTGTATATTATGCAAGGGTGTTTAGTATTAAGTTAATTTAAGTGATCACCCTTCTTTGCAGGGCTTGGTCAGTTAAACATTTTCAGCAAGAGTGAAGAAGTAGAAGGAAACACATATAGTTGAAAGGTATGAGGATGTGACATGCTAAAGTCAGGAAGTTGTGAACAATTATGGGTATTATGACCCATCCCATTGCAAATGGTTGAAGGGTAGGTGGTCTAGGTGTAAGATTTTGTTATTGTGAAGAGGGAGCGAGGGAAATATTGGGATTAGTGGTTTCCTTTACATTCTTGACATCACCCCACTAGTATCGATTCCACAGTTGACATGACTATGCCTTTTGTGATGTTCTCTTGAGGGGAGATTGGTTACAAGGTGGAGGTAGGATATACAAAAAAGGAGAAGGCACACCCTCCAAAATAGTGAGGGGTGGAGAAGGGTAAGGGTCCCTTGACAAGGGGTATCAACCAAATGGGTATGCCAATGGTTAAGCCTATAAGTGTTAAGTTCACCATTATTATATATGTGTTTCATTATTTATAGGTAGTCCAAACATTTCGACACAACTAAGGGGTCCAAGAGTAGATCCCCCAAGATAATAATAATAAAAAGGGTCTAATTATGGGCATTTATGGCCCATGGATTTATACCCGTCATATTCTAATATTAGTTAGAGGATGATTGAATGATGCTACATGATACATAAATATCGTATTATGAATTGTTTTGTTAATAAAATGAGAAAGAGGCATGACTTTGAGTTTGTTGGTTTTATTGGTTAAGGGTTTCTAGGGTAAATCTCTTGTTTATTATGTATGTGATATTGTTCTTTTTGTCATTCTTAAGGAATTTATGTTAGGATTGTTGATCTTGTGTAGGTTTATTGGTCACTATTTTTATACATTTGGTATTAGAGAGAGGTTATAGTTTTAGGGGGGTGCGTTTTGTGCTAGGTTTTAGCTTGTTCTTTATAAAACAAGGGTCTCTTGGCTATGTGATAAACCTTTTTTTATTAGGAGCTCTATGTCGATGATTCTTGTGTTTGAAATAAAATGGGGAGTACTTCAAGAATAGAGATATATAATTTAATGGCCAAAGCTTTCAATTATGGAAGCTTAGGATGGAAGATTTTCTTGTGGATATAGATTAGTGGGTTGTTGTGTCAAGAAAAAAATGCACAGATATGGAAAACTAAGACTAGGAGAATATGGATAGGATTGAGGCGAAGAGTGTGATTTGAATCTACCTTTCAAATTTAGTGTTGTTAAACATTTCAAGAGAAGCTAGTGTTGAGGAAGCATGTGATAATTTAAGTATTAGTCAATGTCAAAAAGATGTAACTTATTAGGATGAATGATGGTGATTTAGTGATAGATCAGCTCAATTCCTTTAAAAATATAGTAATTTAGTTATCCTCAGTTGATATCAAAATATTTGAAGGTAAATACATTATTTTATTATGTTCTTTGTCAAATGCATGGGATAATCTTATTGCGGTCATTGATAGTACTATTGCATATACATTAAAGTTTGAGGATGTAGTTGCATCCTTGTTATTAGAATAAATAAGGCGAAATTCCATGGAGGGTCTAACCAAGGATTCGTTATTTGTGAGAGGTCATTCCCAAGATAGAAATAAAAATTAGTCAAGCCACATATCGAAGTCTAAAGGGAGGTCTAAATCCCTAGGGAAATTTATAAGGAAACGTTGGAGACACAGTCAATATTAGCATTTAAAGAAATAATGTAAATCTAAGAATGCATAAAAAGTAAGGCATTTGAGGACACATCTTCCATAGGAATGTCGATATCCATAGAAGAAGGAGGAGACGTATACTTGGCATATTCATGTACACACAAATTTTGATACATGGTTGGTCTATTCATGTGCTTATTTTCATATGATTATCCACAGGGAATAGTTTTACAAATATCAAAAGTATGTTGGAATTGATGTATACCTAGGAGATGAATCAACAACTAATATCAAAGAATGTAGAAGGTTCAAATTGATTCTTAGAGATGGAAAGGTTAAAACTTTTCTTGGAGTTTGCCATATTTTAGGTTTGGATAGAAACTTGATATTTGTAAGTAATATGAGAGATACATGTGTGCAACTAATATTTCAAAATGATAGATGAAATATGGTTCAAGGAGAAATGGTGTTGGAAAGAGAAGTTTGCATTGGAACACTATACAATCTTGAGGCATGCATTGTGATTGTCAAATGTAATATTTTTGTTGTTCTTGAGCTAAGAAATAATACTTGAATAACCCCTATGTTTCTTGAAAAGAAGAAAATGTTTTGGCATCAAAGATTGGGATATATTAGAGAGAAAGGGGTTTGATCTTTGCACACTAAAAGTATGGTTGAAGGAATTTCTTATTTCTCCTTAGATTTTGATTTACATGAACATTATATATATGGGAAATGAAATCAGGTAAAGTTCCCATCCAATGCTAGAACTGCATAGGGTATTTTGTAATTGATACATAGTGATGTGTTTGGACTTGTGAATATTTTGTCATTAGGAAATGATCTATACTATGTTTCCTTTGTAGATGCTTTGTTGAGGAAAACATGGATATATTTCATTTGATAGAAATGTTAGTTTTTCGGTAAATTCAAAGAGTTTAAGTCTCTTATAGAAAATTAGATAGACAAGTTGATAAAGGAATTGAGGATAGATAATTGTGGAGAGTTTTTCTCAAATGAATATGAGCAGTTTTGTAAGTAGTGCAAAATAACAAGGAAAAAGATGAATATATACACACCTCAACATAAGGGAGTTGTACAAAAAATGATCTTGGCATTGATGGAAAAACAAATAAGTATGCTTAGTGGTGCAAAGTAAGATTAGGAATTCTAGGTAGTGGCAATAGGAATTGTTACACCTCGGATTCACTTTAGTACACTATATTTTTTTGGCCAGATGTGATCCATCATATGAGAAGATTATGTGTAACATTGTAGAATGATGAGCCAAAAGTGTGGTTATATTTGTACTCATGTGTTGTATTTGGCCATGCTTAGATGATCTATGTAACATTGAGGGACCTAGGTGGTATCCTCAGACCCTTGTGGTCAATCATGGCATATCCTTTTAGTACATATTTCAAGATAGTCCTTTCTCTTGTGGCTTAGGCTGACTTCGCCTTGGTGGCATTAATTTGTCACCATGTCATTCATTTATGACCTGGGTCAGTATGTGAGGGTCTTGGGATGGATCTACTAGGACACATGATTTAGGGGAACTTTTGGTCTCTCTCACTTATTTGTATGTAATGTAAAAGTGTTTCTCATGTTGTAAAGGTTTTCATACCTATTTAAAGCACACTTATATTATGCCTAAGCATGGACCCCCATATTATGTATTTTCCACACTTTGGACATCTACTCTTGGAGATGATTTCGCAGATGCTGACTCAATTTCATGTCTCCTAAGGTAGTTACATAGATCTCGAGGTAGTACATATATGTCAAGGCACTAGTCACATCATCCAAGGCACTTTGGGGCTATTTACACTTGCATTGGTTACTCCCTTGCATGCCACATCATAGATCCTAGATCGCTCTATTCATTCATCACTTTTTGAGTTATTTATTACTTGATATGAGGGACGACCACACACATGTGGACGTCATACTAGCCATTGGGGCTCTTATGACCCATGTTTTACTTGGAGGGTCACTTTACATGCTTTGTGGAGGTATATTTGCTTGAGATATGGACATGGTCATACATTAGAGACATCTTTTTAGGATTTATGAGAATGATTAGAGGAATCATCCACCTCTTAGGTGTCTTTTCACTTCGTCCATGAGGTCATTCCACCTTTGGAGGCTAGACATTGGCCTATTTCTTCCTTGGAGCACATCTACACCATGATTTGAGGTTTATTAATGCATTTTGAAGGGAACGTTGAGCTCATTTACCAAGTCAACTTCTCTTTTATGGAGCGACCCCCTCTCTTGGAGGGTTTCATGTACACATGGCATGTTTTAATTGTATCTTGAATTACTCTCCTTCATTATGTGGATGACAACTCAATTTTGTATATCTCCTAGACTAAATTTAGGGAGATTATAAAATAATAAAGCATGAGAAGGATGTAGAATCCCAATCTATAAATAAAGGATCACCTCTCATTCCAAAACTATTGTTGTTGTATACCATTTTAGAATAAAATTTGTTGAAGATCTACCTATTGGAGGTTTTCGTGTTAATTCTTGGAGCTCTCTCTTTCTTGGTTTATTCTTGGTGCATCAAAGATTTGTTGTGATAGTTCAAGATTTCTAATAGCTTTCTAATAGCTTTCAAGATCAATCCATTGAAGAGTTACTATTATTAGGAAATGAGACACACTTCCACGCTAAACCTAGCAGAAGAGAGGAAGAAAGATTTAATCAAGAAAGTAAATGACACAACATACACACAGTATACAGAGATTTAACACTAGAAACCCAAACTGGGAAAACCAACATTCCTTGAGCATTCTACTCGTTTTCTTATTTATTCAGAATAAAAGGTTACATGTCTAACCTTGGTCCACATCTAAGACACAATCGACATCATACCTTCTTGCTTACACACGAACAACCTCGTAGCCAATTCAACTTACATCTACATGAACAACAACCTCTAAATTACCGACTCTTTGCGATTAACCATTCATCATCTAAATATTCAAGATTCATTGATTATATTTTACATCCTTATAACACACATTCTTTGTAGGCTTTACAACAAGCAAAATCCAAAAGAAAAGGTTCCCAAAAACAGTTACAGATCCATCCAGATCATTGGCTACAAATCCCATGAATCTAAAGATTCTATTATAGTCGACTACCAAGTTAGATTACCCATCAACTGCCAGTTGACCTTCATTCAGTCTTCATTTGGTTGCCACATGCCCTCTTGTCGACCTCTTATCAGTTGACCTCTTTGACTTGTTTTCAAAGTATTTACCATGTCGAACTACCTCGACCTTCAACTTCAGATTTACTCAATCGAATAACCTTGACCTTCGAATTGTTTTTGATCCACCTCAACTTCGTCTTTACCTCGATCTTCGACTTAGACTGTCAGTCAATCCACCTTGACTTTCACTGCAAATAATATAACAACATAACATTCTCCTACTTGTTGTCTTGTTTGTTGAAACCGAGAGACCTTTGAACTTTCATTCATAAACCCAAGGAAACAATGCCCATTGCCTCTCTACACCAAGAGAACTTCACAACACTCACAGAATTGGTCAATGAGTCTGCTATGTTTTCCAACCTGTCTAGTTTCTCCATTAACACGTTGTTTCTTTCCACTATGTCTCTCATGAAATGGTATTGTACATAAATGTGCTTAGTCTTAGAGTGATAAGTCGATTTCTTTGCCAAAAATATTGAGCTTTGAATGTCACAACTTATCTTCATAACTCTCCGCTCAAATATGATTCCTAAACACAACCTTTTCATCCATACTACTTCTTTGCTTCCATGGGTGGCTGCCATGTATTCAACTTATTTTGTTGAAAAGGCTATGAACACATGTCGCTTACTCATCTAGCTGGTTTCTCCACCGAACATTTTCAACACATATCCACCGGTCTACCTCTGTCGATCTAGATCTCCATCCCAGTTGGCGTCAACAAATCCTTGTACATTTAATTCATTGTCGCCTTCATGTTTTCCTTGGTATCATATAACATCTTATTTTGTGCCACACAAATACCTGAATATTCTCTTGAAAGTTGTCCAGTGCTCCTTCCCAGGTTTCAACATGTACCTGCTCAACACTCCCACTGCATGGGAAATGTATGGTCAAGTGCAAACCATCACATACATTAGACTACCAAAAACACTTGCATAGGGAACATGTGCCATGTCCTCTATTTCTTCATGTGTCTTTGGACAGTGTTCAACAGTTAGCCTTTCTCCCACATGAATTGGAACCTTCACAGCTTTGCAATCCTGAATGTTGAAACGTTTCAAAATTTTGTCAATATACTTCGTCTGGTTCAACCAGAGCTTTCTATCTTCTCGATCTCTCTTAATATCCATTCCCAGAATGAAGTTAGTTGAACTGAGATCCTTCATGTCAAACTTGGAGGATATCTGATTCTTCACCTCCTTTATTACGTCTATGTTGTTTCCAATCAATAACATGTCATCGACATACAAAGCTACATATATGAAACACCCACCTTCTTATTTGGAATATATGCAGTGATCAACTTTGCTTCTCACAAATCCCAAACTAAGTATGTATTTTGGTACCACGTCCTTGGTGATTTATTTATGCCATAAAAGGATATTTTCAGTTTGCACATAAAATATTTCTTGCCCTCTACTACAAATACTTTCGGTTGTTTCATGTAGATTTCTTCTTTGAGGTACCCATGTAGGAATGTTGCCTTCATATCCATATGTTCTATTTGTAGATCAAATGATGCAGCAAGAGACATTAGTACTCTAATGGAAGTTAATTTTTCAACAAGGGAATAAATATCATCGAAGTCGACTCCTTCGACTTGGGAATATCCATTTGCTACCAGTCGAGATTTGAATTTCTCGACTTGTCGTGTTGCATTCATCTTCTTATTGAATACCCATTTACTACTGATAGGATTTCTTCCACTAGGAAACTTGACTAAGTCCCATGTCTCATTATTGTGCAAGGATTCCATCTCTTCAACCATGGAATCCTTCCAGAGTTTTCCCTTTGTTGATTTGACTACCCCCTCGACCAACTTGGGCTCATCATCGAACGTAGTTAACACGAATGTGGAACGAAAGTCGGGCGGACTATACCTTTCGACTAGTTTTATTACTCTTTATGACCTCCTTACAAACAGGGTCGATTGTTCCACCTGTTATTTTGATTCAATCGACTGATATGAATCATCTTCTTTGCTCCTCAGTTCAAACCACACTGTCTCAGGATTATTCTCGGTCTGGAAATTTTCTCCAAGCTTGAACTTACTTCTAACTTCTTTGAAGACCACATCTCGACTGTACACTATTTTCCTTGATGCAGGATCCCAAATTTTATATCCTATCATTACTTCTTTGTATCCAATGAAAATACATTTGAATGCCTTATTTTCTAGCTTGCTCCTCTTTTCCTTGGGAACATGCACAAATGCATCACAACCAAATACTTTGAGATGTGAAACGCAAGTCTTCTTACCCAACCATACCTCATGTGGAGTTGTGTTGACTAACATTGACAAAGGAGACATATTCAATAGATATTTTGCAGTGTCGAATCCCTCCACCAAGAATTCTTGTGCGATCCCAACACCACTGAGAATGATCCTTTCCTTTTCCATCAATGTTATGTTCATTCTATTGGAAAATCCATTTTTTTGTGGTGTATATGGTGTGGTAGTTTAGCGTTCTATTTCACACTACTTGCAGAACTAACCAAATTCTTTTCCATAGAATTCACCACCATTGTCAGTTCTCAACACCTTAATCTTCTTACCTGTCTGGTTTTCTAAAAGAGATTTAAACTCTTTGAATTTATCGAAAACCTCTGATTTCTTCCTCGGGAAATATATCCATGTCTTCCTGGAAAACTCATCTATGAAGGATACATAATACATGGATCCACCAAGTGAAGGAATTGTAACAGAGCCAAGCACATCATTATGAACCAGCTCTAGAATCCCATTTTCCCTTGTCGGTTCATATGGGAACCTCACCCGTCTTTGTTTTCCATATATACAATGTTCACAAAAGTTGAGTTCTAAATTACATTCAGGCAAGTCTTCGACCATACTTTGTTATGCATAGCTCGAAGTATTTTTTTTGCAATGTGTCCCATCCTCTTGTGTCATACCATGGTCGGGTCAACTTTATGATGGCTTGTCGAGTTGGTTTGAATCGACTCAGTCCAAGTTGTGTTGAGTCAATTCGAAGTTGAGTCGACTTCAGGAACAACAATGTTGTTGCATCCATTTGATTCGACACTCCCTAGTAACTTGTAAACGATTCCAATCTGAACTCTTTTCATTAATACCATCACACCTCTAACCATCTTGCACGAATCCTTCTAAAATAAAGTGTGCACCCTTGCATCACTCATCTTACTAAAAGATATCAGGTTTCTTTCTAAACCCGGAATGTGTAGCACATCTGGAAGGGTTCTACTCCTCCCATCCTGCAATATCAATCGAACTCTTCCTCGTACAACCATTTTGGTTGTTGATTCGTCCCCTAAGAACACTTATCCTCCTTCATATCGTTCATATTCGCAGAACCATTCTCCATGTGGTTTCATATGATAGGATGCTCCTGATTCGATCAACCAAACATCTTGATCTAATTGTGTATTGGTCGATGTCAGGTACACATCGCCTCCCTTATCTGGAGTCATTGTTCTCTCAGTTGAATACTTCTATTCAAATCATATACTGACTTCCATTGCCTTCGACTTGCAGTCTGTTTTGTAATGCCCAACTTTACCACATTTCCAACATCTTCTTGTCGAATTAACCAGGGATTTATATCTACCCTTCGATTTAGACTTTCTACCAAATAATTTTCCTTTATCTCTATCAACCGGTCAAATTCTCACCACTAAAGCATCTTTGGTCGATCCTTCCATGTTCTTTCTTCCCATTTCTTTTGACAATAGAGATGCAACCATGTCTTCTAGCATTAATGTGGTTGTATTACTCCCTATAGCCATGACTAAGATATCCCAAGAATCTGGAAAAGAACATAATAGGATAATACCTTTCTCCTCCTTAGTGATTTTAATATCCATAGAATATAACTGGCTTATAATGATATGAAACACATTTAAATGCTCAGTCATCGAACTTCCATCAATCATTCTCAAAAGATACAGTTTCGTTCTGAGAAATAGCTTATTTACAAGGGATTTCGACTAGTAAAAGCTTCCCAACTTGTCCCATAGTTTCTTGGACAAATATTCACCTGAGACATTCAACAACACTGAATCTGCAAGACAAAGTCGAATCATTTTTTTTTGTTTGCTAGTTTGTTTGTGACCTGCGGGACTAGCCTGTGGCTGAGAAACCATGACTCGGGGGCATCTAAGCCATCAAAATCACCCGGGGATCGCTCCCGGCCTAAGCCACACCAACCCTTAACATGGATGGATTTTTTGTCCCCACAGGTTTCGAACTGGTGACTTGACATCACAGAGTGCCTTAACAACACACTTCGTCACCGACTGTCCTACACCTCAGGGACTAACAAAGTCGAATCATACTCCTTTCTTTTCTCTCTAGTTTCTCCCATTCTTCCATTGACATACCTTTCGGCATGGTACCTAGACAAAATGTTTTCCATTGTTCTCGATCTACAAGGAGATCTTCAATTTTAAGCTTCCAAAGCTCAAAATTATGGCCATTGAATTTTTCGATCTCTATTCTCGAGTTGCTCGCCATTCTTTAACACAATCTTTAAAGATTTATAACTTACGACTCTTACTGAACCTAGGATTTAGCTCAAATCCAAGGTTGTTAAACCAATCTCTGATACCACATGTTAGGAAATGAGACACACTTCCACGCTAAACCTAGCAGAAGAGAGGAAGAAATATTTAATCAAGAAAGTAAATGACACAGCAAGCACATAGTACACAGAGATTTTACCCTGGAAACTAAAACTGGGAAAACCAACATTCCTTGAGCATTCTGCTCCTTATTGTCTTATTCATTTAGAATAAAAAGGTTACATGTCTAACCTTGGTCCACACCTAAAACACAATCAACATCATACCATCTTGCTTACACAAGAACAACTTTGTAGCCAATTTGACTTACATCTACATGAACAACAACCTCTAAATTACAGACTCTTGGCGATTATCCATTCATCATCTAAAGATTCAAGATTCATTGATTAAATTTTACAACCTTACGACACGCCTTTTTTATAGGCTTTACAACAGACAAAACCAACAACTATACCACTCATAGAGAAGACGTTTTAGGGTTTATTCCTTCTTTCTTCTCTTGTTTTCTTGGGTAAGTGCTCAAAACAAAGTTACCAACTTAACGAGAACTCTACAAAATTCTTGTTTTTTAGAGGTCGTATTTTTTACCCCTGTTTCAAAAAATGGTGCTACTGGTAGCACCCCCTTTTGTAGGGTGGTTAAAATTGTGACTTCCTTGAAATCATTGCCTTGACAACTAATGTCGTTAAAAGTGATGCTATCGATAACATCCTTCTTATTTTTGGAGTTGAAATTGCAATTTAATTGAAACAATAGCCATGATCATTGGTACTGTCACAAACAAAAAACTTCAAATTAGCTTGTAGATTGAAAAATGGTATTTTATTTATTAATCAATTTTTATTTTATTTTTTTAATTTACATTAAAAAAAAATTGAAAAACGAAACTCAACATACATGTTTCTTTTTTTCTTTAAAGCAAAAAAAACATATTTCTATTTAATTTTTTTTAAAGAAAAAAAAAAACCATTTTTAAAAGAAAACAAAATGCATTTTTCTATAAAAACAATTTTTTTTATGAAAAAACTGTTTTTTTTTTAAATGAAAATTTGTCTTGTTTAATGAAAAACTTAAATTTATAATGAAAAAACACATTTTTTTTTTCATGAAAAAAGAATGGAATTTTTATTTATTTTTAAATCAATAAAAAAAAACATAAAACATTAAAAATAAGACCTTAAATTATTTTTAAAACAAACTTTGAAAACTAAAATTAATAAAAGACAACCATTGATATAGAAAAAACGAAATTTAAAAAAATAAAAATAAAAATCAAACTTAAAAAAATTAAAACAAAAATTAAAAAACATAAACTAAAAAAA